>VIGQ01000717.1:125000-128039 GCA_009663005.1 Actinidia chinensis | reverse complement strand
AAAATCATTATCTGTTTCTAAAGAAAATGAAGAAAACATTAGCACTATACACATCATTCAACACTGGAAGCGAATGTTGCCAAACGATTTTTTCCTACAGGAAGTACTGCCAATCGTGAGTCGCATGAATGGCACCTTAAAATTTATATATTTTAGCTCCTTATGAGTAAAATGATTTGAAGAAGAGGCAGTCGATGACGAGACCATTGTAGACCCCAATCTGTTGCAAAAAGAATTCTGCAATTTTCTATGCTGCAGAGATCAGAACAAGACCTGATGCATTCAGGATTTTTGGAGGTCAGTTTCCTTACCAAGGAATCAAATTAGTTATTACTTGGATCAAAAGTCAGTGAAATTTCGACCCATTTCCAAAAAAAAAAAGGAAAAAAAAAAAAGTGAAAATTGAAATTTTATGTCATATTGGCCTTGTGTTTTTGCCAAGCAGGTTCAACTTGGATGATTCTAAGCAAAGCCTTCATGGAGTACTGTGTACGGGATGGGATAACCTCCCCAGAAAACTACTGACATACTTCACACTGTGGCGTTTCCTCTTAAATTAAAATTATACTTCCACACAGTCCTCTGCAACTCCCCTGAGTTCAGAAACACCACGGTGGACAATGACTTGTGGTACATTATTTGGGATGCCACTGCAGGTAAGCCCCCGGAGCTGAACATTTCAGATTACAATAAAATAGTAACTAGTGAGGGATTTTTGCCAGACCCTTTAGAGAAGGCGATCCAGTGTTGTATGGAGCGGTGCCTGGAAAATGGTGCTTGGACCGAGGAATGAATGCGAGTATAGACAGTTCAATAACTCGACAAGATAGTGTTCGAGTTGAGGTGACATCCATGTAATTGAGCCAGGTCCCCACGGGTTGAAGCTTGGAACTTTCTTCTCTAATCTTGGTACTGAAAGGAGAGGAAGAGCAAAGCACTGCCACAACATTGCATAGATGTTTGGAAAAATAGCAAAGTTTCACGGAAGGATATGTTTGCTGAAGCACAAAGGACAATAAATTTATCAATAACAGTTCATACAATCGATTTTATGCAACATTCTACTATTTCCTTCCTTTTTTTGTGTTCCTACTGATGATTTGTCATGCATCATGTGATAGAAACTAATAGAAACAGGAGCATACAAATCACATGCAAATTGCAATTTCGAAATGTTTGTTATGGGGAACCTATTGTTATGAATGGTTTGATTATTCGCTACGCAACTAAACTAGGTTGGTTAGCAGAATAAAAATGGAAAACATCACGAAGCTTGCTGATTTTTTTGATTACAGTTTAAGGACAGTTTTCAATCGAAGAAATTACTGGGTGCTCGCTTTAAATTAGAATTGCCCACAGTGCCTTGCCCCATGGTACAATAGTCCTCTAGGCAATAGTAAAGTGATGATGTTTTCCATTTTTATCAAGGAGTGGGGAATTGAATAATGAGTGATTATTGGATGTACTGATTTCCTTTGACCTGCGAAAAGGATTGCAAGAGAAAAACCCTGCTGATTTCAATCAATAAAATAGAATCCAAGCCAAAATTAAATATATAATCTCACATCAACTATTCTTCTTTTTCTTTTCTAAAACCTTTGTTAGTTTATACTCGGTTTGGCATGTAAGGTGAGAAAGGAAAAAAAAAAACAAAAACAATTGTGATCTCTTATACGAAGAGGGAGGAAAAAAAAAATTATTCTTCTTTCTCACCATCATGTTTGAATGAAAAAGAAAAAATTAAGGATGTGAGATGAAACAATGATGAATTTTTTTTTTTTGATTTGCATCTGAGTGACAATCTTGGTTAATTATGAAAAACATACCACTAATAAGATTGTTTCTCACCGAATTGAACTGTTTGTTTTTACTAAAGAAAAATAAATTGGTAAGAAAGTTAAAGATTTCATTATTTCACTCATAATTACTGTCAACAACGTATGACTCAAAGCTTTCTCTCTCACCATTTATTATTATTTTTGTCAAATCCCTCTGACCAAACATACCCACGTAATTGATGGATCAACAAGATCCATCGTTCCTAAAACAAAGAACTATTCTCTGTGTTATCCAAAAACGAACTGTCAAAACAAGCGGGGGGGGGCCCAAGCCCAAAGCATGTAGAAAAAGGACGAGCGATTGAAATCATAGGCTCAAAGCGCTCTCTCTCTCTCTCTCTCTCTCTCTGCGCCACGCGCGCACAGCGCCACGCCCCACTCTGTTGTACGCAACACCCTCTCTCTTGCTTCGCAGACTTGTAGTGATTTAAGGACGCTGGCAGGGCGGATTCCCACCAAGACAAATGGGTTGAAGTCATCTTCCCTCTTTTAAAATTTAGATGCAGACTTAGTGAAACCGAATCCTCAGGACCAGCATCTGACAAGCCTTTTTATTTGTTCAAGGGACTTGAGTCGGGAGGTGGGGTTATTTCCTTTTATGTATTCCTTTTTTAGAATTTGGGTTGACTTAAAATGAGAAATTGCAATGTTACAACGTTTAAAATTTTGCAAAAAACCGTGTCTTATGAGCAAATGGGTGCCTTCTGTGATGGGTGCTTCTAAGAGAGATTGAAATAAAAGGAGAAAGTGATCAAAATGCCTAATATAATTTTGTATTTTAGTATACATTTTTAGATAGAAAAAATCCTTAAATCTGTCGTGATCTTCTAATTGGAGTCTGAAGATCGAAATTGTTATATCCTGTCCCTTTCGTCAATACCAAGCGGGACGTAAACTACTTAAAGAAAGCTAATTTAAGCATAAGCCTATTCAATTCTGAATTTTATATATAATTTTGTAAGTTTTATTTTGTTATTTAAATTAATCTTCTCCTTCTTTCTAATGTGTTTAAAGATTTTTAACAATTCTTATTTAAAATTTTCTGATTATTTTAAAAAACATCAACCGCTTTTTCCCAACATCCTCGTCATTTTTTCCCCTTTTCATTCTCTAGTTAAATTATCAGATTCCATATGAAAATTCCTTATAAGCGTTTTGACTCCCTTATTGCTTGACAACGAGCTTTAATTTTATTAATTAT
>VIGQ01000717.1:97500-100000 GCA_009663005.1 Actinidia chinensis | reverse complement strand
TCGAGTCCTCCCCTCACAAAAATTGGTACCCCTTGGGCCTGCCCCTGCTCCCCAAGGGTCACTTTCAAGGCTTATAAAAAAGCACTTTGTCTCTCTCTCTTAACAGTGACTAAGTGCATTCTCTTATTCTACCCACTTAAAGCAATAATTTTAAAAGTTAATTTCCATTCACTTTCTATGTTTTTTTGTCAAATCTTTAAATAAAGTATTCACACACTAATTAGAACTAGTAGTTGCCCGGGCCCACGAGCACTATGCCAAAAAAAAAAAATACATATCTTAGACGTACTCGTTGGAGTTTTACATTCTAAAAATAGATAGATATAATAAAGTTAGATAGAAATATATTGCATGCATTATACGGAGCGATACTTATTTAAAAATAGAGAACAAATTAACAACAAAATATAAGTAATTTTTAAAAAAGACTTTCTAGCTTTAGACAAAAACCGAGATTTAGATAGGTAAATAGTTTGGAATAGCATGTGCCTCGAATGCACTTGATATTAAAATGTTGGGTAAATTATTACAACATAGTACAGAGTCTATGTTGTATTTTTTCACATCCATATATTATACCATGTGCTCCTATTTTTATGAAATATGTTCAACAAAACAAATTTGAAGTTTAAATAAAAGTATTTTAGAGTTTTGAGAAAAAAAATTGGACATAATTTCCTATAAAAATTGGACTACGTAAAGTCACCCACAATTAACAATTAATCTGAAATGGAAAGAAACATATTTTATCTACATCATAGAAAAATGGAGCGAAGGAGAAGGGTATCTTGTCTGATTTGCTTTCTCGGCGGAGCTTCGGACTTCTTCAACCGTACTCTGGTTGTCGAAATAGTTTAGATTCTGAGATTTCAGATTCCGACAATGATGTTGGTTGAGGCTACCGTAGGTGAGAGTTAAACAACATAGATGGGAAAAAAAAATAAAGAATTCAAAATAGATGAGAAAAAATCAAGAAAAAAGTTATTTCTTTCCGAATCAAACCCATCAACATCATATAAACAACTAAGAAATCAAAATGGATGAGAAAAAAAATTCAAAGGAATAAGATTGACTTTCGAAGATTTGAGGCATTACTTTGTGTTTCATATTCTTCAACCTCCACTCCTCATCATTTTGAATTTCCTCTTCTTTTTTTTCACCTGAACAAACACCACCAAATCACTAAAAAATAAGTAGCAGAAATCAGAAACGTCAAACACAAAATCTAGTAAAAAAAAAAATTTAAAATCCAACATGCCCGGGGGGGGGGGGGGGGGGGGCACGCTGGTATCGGTGATGGTGGTTTAAGCATTGTAACTTTGTTTTGTTGCCCAAACAATCAGTCCGAGTACTTCACTGCCTTAAAAAATAAAAACAAAAAACAAAAAAGAATGAGAGAAAAGAGAGAGCACCTTACCCACCCCTCATCCCAGACTTCCTATCGTTGCCGCGCCAACGTGAGTTTCGACCCCCACCTGAAAAAAAATAAAAACCCTAAAAATCCTAATCCAAAAAACACTAACCCAATCCAATTACCAACCAACATGTCGTTGCTGAGAAAGAGAGGCAAGGCGCGTTGGGATGCGATAGGGTTGGCAGTGGAGAGGAGGGAGGCTGGTGCATGGCGTGGTGTGGTGTGTGGTTTGGTGAAATGTGAATGTGGAGGTGAAGGCAGATGCTGTAGTGGTGGTGGAGCAAGAGAGAGAAGAGTGAAAAGAGAAAGAGATGTGGGTTACTAGTAGTGGTTGTGGGTTGCAATTCAAGGCAAAGGCGTTGGTGGGTAGGAAGAGAGATGAGTGAGAGAAAGAGAGGTGGTACTTGAGGTGGTGGGTGGCAGCGTGCAGCGGGGTGGTGTTAGTGTTGGTGACTTGCGGTGTTAGTAGTGGTGTTGGTGACTTGTGCGCGCGTACACACGCAAAGGGGGGAAGAATGAGATAAATGAGGGGGAAAATGGGGTGTTTTAGTTTGTTTTTTTGTGTGTGGGTCCAACTAAAAAAATAATCCAATAGATAAAAATATGCACAATTTTAGAGTTTTTATTGGCCATTGGATCACAACATATGTGGTTCCCATACATTTGGAAGAAGGAAGTGAATTTTTTTTTAAAAAAAATACTCTTAGATAAAATATCAACCATTAGATTTGTAAGAGATTTATACTGAAAGACATACTTTGTGCATTGGCTTTAGTATTTATTAATAAATTAGTTATTCCATTTTAATGAGAATCTATGTGAGCAATATTTGCATTGTATTATTATTTAATGATTGTTCATGTGCGTCTCTTTTTCTATAAGTAGATGATTTTGTGTGTAGATTATGGCTTACATACGGAAGATCAAATCATCGATTCTTATGAAATATAAGCTTATCGTTCATAGGCTTAGATGGAACTGTACACACCATCAGTAGGATTATAGCGCAAGATTTTATAGTCTGTCTTGACTATGGGGAATGATATAGTTTTAACTCCTTATAATAGTATACTTTGTGTATATTGA
>VIGQ01000717.1:82500-95000 GCA_009663005.1 Actinidia chinensis | reverse complement strand
CTGGGTTGGTGAGTGGAGTTTGTTTTATGGGTTTTTTGCAGCTGTGTTTTCTAAGTCTTGGGACTCACCAGAATGTTTATTGGCCGGTCATCCCTTGCTCTTTGATTGCAATGAATAAGCGTTTTTTTTTTCCTTGATTGCAATGAATAAGGCTTCCATCTTTTGGATGGATGAAAATAGACAAAATTATTTCACATGAAATGAATTTTTTTGAATTATTTTCTTTATATGGATTTATTTTAGTTTTTGGCCGTCCTCGTGTTTAACGTCACTGCACGTGTCCGTGTGTGGTTATTCCCCCACTTTTTTGTTGGCTCTATAAGTTGAGCCGTGAGTCTTTGGGAGCTTCCTTGGTGTTGTTTATGAGCTAGCCTATCCTTGTAAGGACGTATTTGCAAAAGATTTTCAGGCAATTGTGCAAATCAAAGAACCATTGGGTTATCATCCTACGAATCTTTTTGAAGAGACTGAATTCCGGATTCGGATCCTCTGAAGTGCGTTCCACGTGGAATGTCCTTGTAGTATACAAAACGATGTCGATTTGTATATTTTAAAACTAAAATAACGCATTTTGGTCTTGACCCATGAAACGACGTCGTTTTAAGTTAATTAAAACGATGTTGTTTTATAGTTATTAAAGATGTCATTTTATTTTTAAAGCGTACAAAACGACATTATTTTGTACATTCCAGAAACGTTCACGTGGGCGCACTTCAGATGATCCGAACCTGGATTCCCAAAACCACTTTCTTTGAGGCGGGAAATTTCCCGGAAGGTTCGTTATATTCCATTTTTATTTATTTATTCATTTATTTGTCGATGTCCACCGGAGGTCGCGGATGAGAGAGGAGGCGAAGGATCGTCCGCTCCTCCCGTTGGCCAGCAGTTCCCCATGCAACGGTAAATACAACCCCCACCCCCGTTTTTTTCAATGTTTTATAAAACAAGTCTTGTCTCCATGTGCTATGGGTCAAGCGTTTTCTTCGGATCATGGCGAGTACATTCTTTTTTTTTTTATACTAGAAAAAAGCAGGCCCCAAAACAAGCCCTAAGCTCCGAAATCTACGCTATGCCGCTTGTCTACATGACAAGATCAGGGTTTGCTAACAATAGAACCACAACAAAGTCTGTGTTTGTGTGGTTTTTATGGATTTGTGTGGAGCGTCTTGATTTGGGACACCCTGGTTCTCTCGTTTATTTTTGTTGTTGTTCACGGGGTGGCTCCGTTGAAGCGGCGGTGCCATCTCTGTATACGACAGGGAATTGTGTCGGCAAAAAAATGACGAGTAGTAAGCATTCACCGCCTTCTGTGGCGGTGGGACACGACCACGACAGGGGCCGGTGGGGTAGGCGGCTGGACCACCCCGCACGAAACGGAGTTTGTGAACCCTTTCGACATTGGCAACACCAAGAATGCGTCCATCGAGACGCTCAAGAGATGGAGGGTAAGGTTTCCAACCAATGCTCATCCTTCGTGGATGGTTTCTTGTAGCATATTATCAAAAATTTTAAATAGATATTGGGTTTCTTCTTTCCATGCCTTTGAGTCCATTCAACCAAATGAAGGAAAGCCACTTTTAATTCGGAATCATCCCAATGTCACATGGTTGGATTGTTATCATGCAAATCGGTTTTTTAGCATTTGCCTGACAAAACCGAACGCGAAAGGCATGGAGGTGGTTTGAGAATTTTAGTTCGACTTTTACATACAAGATCAAACAAAAGTCGGAACGGAATCCAGAAAATCAAGAAGAGTTTGATGGAAGGCATTTGGCATTCCCGTTTGCCAATTTTGCATGGGAGATCGTGCGAGCTTACGCGGATTACATCTTAGCAATTGAACCTGGAACCAATTCTCTCAACTCTTGATGCAAAATATCATTTGATGCATGCACTAGTGCAACAACTACAGGGAGGCGATGATTTATTTTCTTTTCCAACGGGGAGGGAAAAGTGCAATGAACGGCACATATTGGTCTGTAACTTTGTTGAGAAAAAGGAAAGTGCTCATAAAAGTCTCAAAATTTTTGTTGAGTTAATTTTCAACAAGAAAATCATAGAGGGATGATGAGGAAAACACGCCTGGTGGAGGAAAGAAACAAGCCAGGACTCCATGGCCGACACCACGTTTCGACAGGTGCCCCCTAGTAGAAATACTTCGGAGCCATTGGCATTCACCAAGTTTGTCATTTTGCCCCATTGTTATATCGTTACTTTCGTTTTAACTAGAGTAGGGAAATTACAGTTACCGACAAAATGCGGATTTTTTTTTTTTTATAGAAGTAGTAAGCCACTGGTGCTTACCGACATAATTGTGGATTGTTTGGACATAATAAAACAATTACAATTATAAAACTATTGTACCTAAGATAAGATGCTAAAGTAGACGTGGACAAGACCAAGAGATATTAATTTAAAAATGAATATATGCGGAAATGGTAGGAGTAGAACAATGAACATAAGTGGAGAGAGAACAAACTTAGATGGATGGTCAGTTAAATGATACTAATAAATTTACAATGATAAGAACGAGTGAAATAATGGACAATCTATTAATGGAAAAAAAAAAAAAAAAAAAAAAAAAAAACAAAAAAATAAATGGGCGAGGAATGACCAAAAATAGAAAATGGAGGCGAAATTAGGTAATTTATTGAGAAACACAGCACTCAGTACAGCGGCATGACAAAAATGGATCATGAACATTGTATGGATGGTATTATATCTGTTTTGCTTGAGTGATTAATGGCAGGCCCTTATTAGCATCATGAAACCATCGTTTGCGAGTGATGATGATATGTCTTATTAAACATATGAATTAAAGATCCTTTGGTTTTTACAGCAAGCGGCCCTTGGTAATGCTTCTCGGCGATTCGGTACACTTTAGACTTGAGAAAGGAAGAAGAGAAAGAACAACGAAGAGGATGATAAGAGCCCTGCAAAGTATTCGGTAATGTTTATTGTTTTGTGAAGGACATTTTTCTTATGCGTTTGATTTGTTTCACCACTTCCTAATTCTTAATTATTTGTTTCATAGGCCAGCACTTCTTTCAAATGGCTGGGGCTGGGCAACGAGAAATAGGTATTTTGCTTCTGGAAATGCCTTTTGACACTTTCTTTGTGTTTCGGCAAAATGTCATTTGCTTGGAATGGAAATTTCTAGCTGACTAGGTGTTATTCTTATGCCTGCGGACTGCTTTGATGCTTTGATATAACAGTGGATGTTGTATGAAAGTTACTACACTAATTGATATTCTATCTTTGGTCAATTATTAGTGTAGTACCAGTAACACCTCCAGACTCCTTCTGGTGAGTATTGGTGATTATATGAAATTGACTAGAGCAAGTTGTTCAATGACAGGGACAATATAATGCGGCACTACAACAATATGGAGGGGCAAGTCAATTATGATTTTCTTTGCTGTTATCATATATACATTGATGTTACTTTACCGTTCCATTATAGTATTCATCAGGTAAAAGGGTTAGCAGATTTGTTACAAACAAATGTGGAGACAGGAATTGTTGGTGGTGATTGATGAATTGCAAGAGAAGAAACGCTTTTGGATCAACTACATATCCTGTGAAAAAGGGCGGACTTTCTGGGTATAATATTTCTTTAAGCCATTAATTTTTTTTTTTCTTGTATTAGGATCATCACGTGGTAATGGTAATCTTTAGCAGTGGCCGTTATTCCCTTTTTGTGCGCTTTTGTACGAGGTTCCTTGGGAAGCTTGGAAAGACGTGACCCTAATTATCTTGATGTAGCTGCTAATAGCATCGCTGGCCACATGGATAAAGACAGAGGTGGGCTCAATAATAATGATTTACATTATTTAAATAATAATTCCAAAATTGACTCGCACCTGGTTTTTTAAAATTGTCTGCAATATATCCAAATAAACCTTCACTTCGATTTTTTTTCTTCTTATTCTTGTTCTGCTGATTTCTCCATCAATGTTATATGGCAGTTTTAAAATGAGGGGTATTATACATTTTGCAATTAAGATGAGGGATAATATAATTTGCTGTGATGGAGTCCTCTTCCCTTTTGATTGAGCATGAGTTTATATGACACATCTAATTATCAGAATAAGAAGAAAGGAGAAACTTTCATGATACAAGAACCGGATTAGTAGGAAGCAAAAGCTCGTGGATATTAGGAATATTGTCAAACATCATCACCGTTGGCTGATGGATTGCTGTACCTAATAACCTGTGGTGAATGCACGTGGATCGCGATCTGTTGCATGTGCTCTATAAAGTTTTTAAGAGGGAAAATTGCTTAGGAATTGGTTTAATAACATATGCTGTCTAATCATTTGTCGTCATAGTAATATTGCTATGTATTAATTTCTTGAAAAAAACCTATTAGTGAAAACAATGATATATGCATTTACAAACAAGCCAAAGAAAACTTGTTTTGATCTTCCAAATATGCTATATGCCTGGAAACTTTTGCAGGTCAAAACATTACTCAGTGATTGGTGGATATTAAAAAAAAAGCTAATATTTGTAGGAAGGTAGTTGGTCTAGAATGTGCCAGGATCGCATGTGAAGTTGTTGTATGCCTGCAAGAAAAATTGCCTAATCCTTAAATTTTTCATTTTTTTTTCACACGCTTTATTTTTTGTTTTTTTTTTGTTTAAAAATTACCAAAAAAAAAAAACCCCCCAAATTCCGGGGAGTATTAATATGTATAAGATTAATACACTGAAATGTGACCTACATTCAAAGAAGAAATTAAGGGATTTCCCTTCCAAATGCAAAAATGGAGTTGTGGTGAAGCTATCTGTTTTAGTTTTTGGTTCTTTTGGAGTTACTTAGTCGAACATTTTTAGTTCTTCTCTCCTTTGTGCTTATTATTGGATGGTTGCTTGAGTTCACTTCCATATCTTGCCCTTGCTTTTTCGCTCTCTTTAAAAGGAGTTTTGCTTGCTTTTTTGCATTTCCTCGGGCCTTCAAGAAGGTTGGTATGATGGCGGAAGAAGGCCTTTGCTGTTCTTCTGGTAATATTTGTTAAAGGTATGATATATTTCTCATTTTGTCTGTCCTTTTTAAAATCCAGTTGCTTGCTCTGATTTTTTATTACTCTGTTAAATCTCAATGAGAATCCACTTCCATAGATGTGAGGCTATGTATTTAGGCTTGGTGTCACTCATGCAACTTCTTCTTTCTTTTTTTGTGGTAGGATTCTTAGTTTTTATGACTTGCAAATGTGCCAATGCTTCGAACTGAGGAGGAGGATTATATGCTGTTGGTTTTAATATATGATGTGATTTTGTTGATATTCCTAAGGACAAGTTTGATCTCTCAAACCTATCAGATTAACTGATTGCATGAGGAAATCAGGAATACTTTTTGGGTCAAAGACCGTCATAGTGCTTTATAAGTCTGGATTCGTTGAACTTCCATCAGCTGGCAATCACACCTACTTATGATATTATAACACAGTATTTTTCGTGCCACTGACATTCTTTGTTTTAAAGTGTACCAGCTACAAGTGATTACCGACAGTCCCTCAGTTTCAACAAAAATTAAATGACGAGAACGAAATATACATCTGGAGGTGTGTGCATTACCGCGTGGAGCCTTTAAATTATGTGTATATGTTACCACAGGCGTGCTAGATTGTGTTGGTTTGTAAATGTTAAGCAGGTTATTAGGTGGTAGAGAGAAAAGATGAAAGATTTATATTTAAGATAGTGGTGTGGGTGTATACCTCTTAAGATAGGCGCCCAGGTGAGTGTACTTAAATAAGTGGGTTTGCTTAGCCTGATATAGCAGTGTGTTTTTATTTAATCAAAATATTGCAATGAAGATGAGCTTCTGATCAGAGCTAGAAAAAAATTGCGTTGTTACTTTTGGATTTTTCCAAGGGGTCCCAGCCGAGAATCTTAATTTCTGGTCATTTCTCTTTCCCATTGATGAATCTAGCATGACTGGGGAAAGCAAGATTGTAAGTGGTTAGATTCTCATTGAGATTAATGTTATCAATCTTATTTTTCGATGAGCTGTTCATTTTTTGGTCGCAAAGATCAAAAAGGCACATTTTATGTCTGGATGTAAGTTGATGATGGTTATGGAACTATACTTGGTGTGTAAAGGAACCGACAATTATATTTTGCCCTGATAATGCAATATTGATATTATCGATGTTGTAGGATCATGTATAGCCTGGCTACTACACTAATTGTAAAACGGAAAATTGTGGTGCCTTAAATTAACAGATCTGGTTCTATGAATGCACCTATTTTGCTAACAAAATTTTCGTGAAAACATGATATCCTACCTCATTGCAAGGCAACACACATATTCCTGCCATAGGAATAACGACGTAGTTTTCACTTTCCTGGTTATCTCTGAACATTACACATGTGAAGTGTATGTTTATAATCTCCAATGTTAGATCTTGGAATAGTTCCGATGAATTTGTGACGAAATATGAGTTTTTAGTTTAGCTCTCGCACCATAAATATTTACTCAATTTTTTTTTTCTATCTTAAGGTAACTGGGGTTGGAATCAACACTGAGTGGAGGATTGTTGATGGCTATTATCAGAAGATACTGGTGAAGAAACCCCCTTGCAGGTTTTCTTTCATCCTTTAACAATCGCCTTGTCATTATTCATTACTGAGAATTGTGGATTAATCATAAATTTGTTATTGGATGACCTGTAATAGGTACGGTTGAATGGGGTTTTGCAATTTATTGGCATTAGTTGGGCTTTCAGTAGCTCTCTTTTGCGTGCTATCCTTTTGGCTAGGTAAATTACTATTTTATCAGTCATGTCTTGTTTCGTAGTATATCGATTAATATGTTAATAGCATGATAAAAAAAAATTAAATTCCAGGTATTTACTGGGCACTCGAGAAAGGCGGATGGACAGTTCAGTTTGTCCGTGGAAGACCAGTATCGGTGATGCAGTAGATGGGCCATAACAATTGTTAATATTGCAGAGTACAGTTTTTTCAGTACTTATTGTATCGCACTCTTATGTTCAACTAATTGCAGAAAATAGTTAGGTGGACATTGTGGTGGTTGCCGTCCCGAAGGGCTTCCTTTGGCTGTTACCGTGACGTAAGTGTAGTTTGGATTTTTACAGTGTCAGGCTTTTTATCTTTACCTTTTATTCTCTCTCTCTCTATAAAATATTATCTATTCTATTGAATTCTATTTGATTTTGTTAGGTACTGAATTCTGCTTACAGACTGGCTTAATCAATGAGAAAATGATGGCAGACAATGGCATTGGCAAGTTCTTGATCACTTAGACTTGCTTAGCATCTATAAGAAGTCGTCGGTCTGAAGACGTGCGTGGTAACTAGCATGCAAAGTTTAGTGATGTTTTGATGTGCAGGTGCGTAGGCTTTAGCTTGTGAAACTAATGGGTTCTGACAACAACTATTTGCAGCGATTTTTTAAAAACCGCGAACTTTGACATAAATCAGGTAGATTGAGCTATGTTCTTTGCTTTTATTATTTTTGTCATTGAGAGTACATATTTGAAATTATTCTGTATTCAAACTTCTCTTCAGGGTGCCCCCTTGTATCTCTCTTTTTTTGGCGGTTGTCCCATTAGGCATTTTTTCAATGCTATTTCGTTTCATTTTTTCATTTTTATGGGTTTTATTGCCATTGGTTTGAAGGAAAAGCCTTGACGTCATCTTTTGAATTGTGTTTATGACAGATGACCGAAGTCTTGATGTATCAATTTTGAGGTTCTTTATGACAAGATGACTGTAGTTGATTGATGCTTATGTTGGGAGCAATAAGATTAATCCGCTGAGATAGCGCTCAGTGGATAGGTGAGTTTTCCTCTCTGATACATAAACAGCATTGCACAGATACTTCCGGCAGTGTTTTCCCCCTCAAGGTACTCTCTCTCTAAGTGCAAGCAATAATATGCCTTTTTTTTTTCGAGTTGGCATTTTATGAAAATTCATCCAAGACAACTAGAAAACTTTCTTTTTCGTAGTTTCTTAGATGTGCTGCCAGTGTAAACCAACGCAAGTCAACACTAACCCTTCCCCTACTCTTTGGGGTCATCACAGGATTTAGCCCATCTGCAGGAAAGCGCGTCACAATCTCAGCCCAGTACAGGCTTTTACTGGATTTAGTAACAATATTCTTATGCATGTCAATTTACTTGTTTTCTTCAAAACAACTTGAAAAAACATTTGATATCGATTCTGCGGTTGTGTGAAGGTGAAAGTGACTTGATGTGGATCGTGCCTTGACATCAATACTGTCTGCTCACATAAAATCCGTACCCCTTGGGGTGCTCGACACCATGGGGGGATGAGCTATTTTGCTCCCTTTTCTCATTTACTGAATTGAATTTGTGTGAGGCGTCGAAGGGGTGATTGTTGTTAATCATATGGTTTCCATGTTGCTACCAATAAGCAGTTTAAAATCGATATTGTTGTTTCGACAAGGATGGATGGGGAGATATAGGGTTTCAGGATCTCCACAGAACGGCCATCCTCCATTGGGGTTGTAAAGGTATAGGAATCGCTTTTTATCAGTATTTCAGATTTGACTTGTGATTATTCTTTTGTTGAGATTGATGTATTATCATATTTTTTTTGCAGTTGGATGAAGTTGATGTTATCAGGTCAGAATCTGAGTTTTACAGGTTTCTCCTTGCAATCTGAGAAAAAAAAGCGATGGGGTGTTGCATTAAGAAGGTAGTTGAGATTTACATTGGACTAATGTTTTATTTTATTTTATTGTCTTTGCACAAAACTGTTGGAGGACTTTGGTATCTGCATATGAAAATTTATTGTGAGTGGAGGAAAAGAACTGATGAGTGAATCACATGGTTCTTTTAAACTTCTAATTTCTAATTAATAAAATTCTCACCCTGTTTGAGGATTGCTCAACGGTTGAGTTGAGGTTTGGGCAAAACCTTGTCCTTAAGGGGTTTATCTGACAATGTTACTCTCTCTGTTGTACACATGGTTTGGAAATTGTTCCTTTCATGCTCTCTCCTATCTTTAATAGTGAAATTGGTGCATGTCTGTTGTGGATGAGAGATACAGCATGTGCTTTGACCAATGGGATACTACTGGGGCATGGTTTGGCTTCAATTGGTTTTTAACCAACCTGAATGAGTCCTGACTACCAAGCACCAAGACCCGGTTTACCGGGCATTTATTTGGATCCAACATGGGAAATTGTAAGCCTGTTTATTTTGTGAGCATGTTATAGCTAGTTCCCTTGGGTTATAAATATAATTCAAGATGACATATTACGTTATGTCATATGTGAGATAAGGTAAATGTTATTATTGTTTAAAAAATAGTTCCCATTGTTTGAAAGCAAATGATTGGGGCTTTTTAATTCGCAGATTTGCAGTTTAGTTTTTCACTCCAATTGAAAAATTGTTGGGAATGCCCATAGGGCTTTTTAGGAATTGTTTTCTGGTTAAGAAAGGAAAGTTATGCCAGTTCTCCATTAGCGAGAAATCGATAAGCTACGATTAGAATTTCAGGTAAGGATGTCAATGGTCGTATGCATTATCATCAGTGTAATTGTCATCGTTGACCTTGTTGTTTCTCTAAGGTACTAGAATTAAACCTTTTTTTTTTGGAACACGTCAAACTAAGCTTGTTGTTGAAATATAATACTCAGTTGAACTCTGGTGCCTTGTACAGTGGAAGCCCAATCTTGGAAGAATCAGTAGAATGTAGGCACTTTTACACTCCCAATGCACATAGTACTGGTGAGAAGTTAGTGGTTTTGTTTGACCACACACGATTGTTTGTGAGTCATGCTTCTTTGTGCCATTATGCGGGCCAACTCTCAAGTAACCAAATCTAACGGGATAATCTGTTTCCTGTTGTCACAAACAGGCCAACTCTCCAAGTTCATATAATTGGAAGGGGCAGCTGAAATTGTTCTAGCATCATGTACAGGATATCTGACTCTAACGGTAGCCAAGCAATCTAGTGACAATGATAAGGTCAATAGCGAGCTTTCATCTTTAGATGAAACAAGGAATGCATTATGAGTTCGTTTATAAATCAGAAAAATGTCATATTGATAATGTAGTTAAAGTTGAATATGTTTGAAAACTTGAAATGAGAGGACTGGTAAAAATTATATGTATTAAAGGATTAAATACCTATCCTTGTATTCACAACTTTGAAGTAGGTGTGTTTACATTTGTCAAAGCAGGCTACAATGATGCTTCAACTCTTGTCTGCAGGCTTTTTTAAGAAAGCTATTGAGGATATGGCCGAAAGGAGGAAGTGCCTGTGTTTGCGTTTGCCGTTACAGATCATGGTGATGGTGGACGAAGTTCATCTGATGAAAGAGCAACTGGAACATGGAATTTACCTGAGATGACCTTGTTTTGCTGGCTATGTGGGCATAAAGGTATAAATCGAGAAACAATATAAGGTCACTCGCGAATTCTGGTCTTCTTTTCACGAGGGCCCATTTATATTGTGTTTGATTGTTTGGTGAGGGTATTGTAGGTCGAAATTTGGTTTTAAAAACTTATTGATTGCTAATGGACAACTCTGATATTAAAGGATTTATGGGGAGATGAACCATAATTGAGACAAATACTCAAGACTTGAGCAGTCAAGTTCCTAATTCTTCTAGAGGGCAGAACTTCATAATAAAAAAAAAGAAAGAAAGAAGAAAGAAAAAGAGAAAGAAAGAAAGAAGAAGAAAAAACAAATTAGTTATTATTTTGAAATGAACAATATTGCATTGCGAATGGTTTTTTATAGTTTCTGGTAAGGAGTATGCATTATCCTGAAAGTTCAGATATTATTGTTCTCAACTGTAGGATAAGTGTCTCCACAAATGGTGTTACAAAGTTTCTAAGGTTAACTAAAGTCTCTCTCCAGCGATCACTGTGCCGGGTTGTCCAAAGAGGCAGTGATGGAAATTTGCACAGATGCTGTGTTAAGGTAAGAATGTTTACCTTCTGTAGTTGGGAATGACAATGCATGTTATGACAAAAACCAGGCATAATTGTTAAAAAAGTGGACAAATTAGTTTGAAATGAAAAGTGGTGTGAGAATGTCTCTTTGGTACTTCAGGTCAGATTGGACATTTTGAAACTTCGAGCAAGGTCCAGGTAATGGTATCTGCTTAAATTGTAGGTTGAAACAGCTAGAGGCATTGGGCATGGACCTGCTTGCTTCAGCCAAATTGGGGCCTCTATGATTCTGAATGATGTGCTTTGTTGTGGTTTTGGGTTAAGTTAGTGCAACTTTTTAAGTCTGTACGCTTGGGGAGACATGAGGGTTTGTGGCTTGAACGCAGCAAAGCCAGTAGGCAGTAGCAGTTGTAGTTCGACCTGAATCTGAAACAAAAGGTTCCTAGATGGTGAGGATAAAAGCCATTTTTCGTGAATAAGGAGAGTTATTTTCTACTGCACTCTATTTTTAGGAAAGAACTAATGGGGTTAAAGGATAGCAGTTTAGTGCTTAAACACCTCGTTGAAGTAAATGTTGTCAGGAAGATGGCCTTGGACTAGGTTCAGGACATTGATTCTTCCTGCATTTGGTGAAATTGGTGAGTTGAAAGATAGCAATTGTTTCTTCTATCTCTACATGCTGAGTAGGTAACAGTGTTAGCATTTGTATATCCAGGGAAAGTCTTTGTGCTTCAGTTGTCATTCAACTCCTTTGGTCTGTAGTGGAAATTGCCATCAGCCAGAGGAGAAAAACTGTTAGTTCTTTGAAAATGGAACAAATGTGTAGGCCTAGGATTCCCATGGTCACTGGAGAGAAACGGATGAGAGGGACATTTGTTAACTAATAGGATACGACATGGTACTGGAGATAATCTTCAAACAGCAAAAGCAATGCTATGGAGTGTGGCATACTTGCTCCAGACGCAGCTGTCATCGAGCCTAATATTATCGAAGGAAAAGATCCGGTCATAGGTCTGCGAAGAAACGGGAACAAGTTGCCAAGAAAAAAGAAAAATATGGTAATTTGAATGAATCGTGAAATTAGATGATCATAGGGAAGTTATGTAATCCATGTATGATTAATTTTTTGTGTCATGGCATATAGGTCATGGGAAGGTCTTTCTTCTAATGGACAAGCTTTTACTGTTGTGCAAGCATTACGTAAAGAGGGGGATGTCGTGCTGTAACTGGAGAGATGGAACTAATGATTGCTCCTGCTCTTTATGAAGGTGTGATTCTCTATCTCAGATAGTATCATGATTTTCTTGAAGTTCAAACAGATGTGCCAGTACGCATATTGTTGTCTCATTCCCTTGTTAGGGACAATATATTTCTAAAATATCTCATACATTTTAATGCCTGTTGGAGTGGACATAGGGTGTTTTGATTTGGACATGTCTGACTTACCAAGTGATTAGTAAGGGAAGAAAGGTTTATTAGTGTGCACTTATATTGATGCATAAACAGGCATTGGTAAATGGGATCATCTAGAAACTTCTTGGGCGAACTCTACGACCGTGCTGACAATTGCACAAATTTAGTTGTAAAAAAATCTTGTGGCAAAT
>VIGQ01000717.1:52500-67500 GCA_009663005.1 Actinidia chinensis | reverse complement strand
AAAAAGCTAAAATATGGGTGCATTTTCTTAAGAGAAAAACTTATTTGAGACTTGTTTTGAAATAGAACCTTTTATTTGAATACAGTTTAACTAAAACAAGGTCTGCTCAATATCAGCTTATAGAGTTCAATTAACACAATTTTCTGTAAGGATCCTTGTAAACCACCAAACTGTTAAGCTTTATATTATAATGTGTGTTAGATAGATAAATTAACTATAGTTGGATACTGACGTTCAGGAAAACTGGTATGATGCTTGTTGTTCCTGTCATAGTGCTCACACTAGCGTATAATTAAACTATAGAAAATACCATTTGTAGAAAAGGCTAATAGATTGCATCAATAACTTGGAAAACTGGGCAGTTTCAGGGAGAATTATTATCGTTGTAACAGAATAATACCCCTTTGATAATGCTGGTGGGAGACTAGTGAATTAGGAGTTTGTCGGTGGATCCTTTTTTTAATAACTCATGCAAGATTCTCAGTGTATAGATAGGTTCTCTCAGGCTCTTTTCTTAGATTGGTTTAGGGGAGTGCAATTAGTTTGGAACAAGTTCCATTCCCCCACAGTAGATTTTAGCCCTTCCTGAACATGCCCTTAAGCTGTTCTAATGATACAGTTTGAAGACCCATCTGTGGTGGTGCCCTGAATAGTCATTAGTAAGTTTGGAAAACAATTGATCTCGACCAAGAAACGAGTCAAGAAACTTGTATGCCGTACGTTGTTAGGCATGCCACTTTCCGTGTTTTCAGTACGCAAAAAAATGTGATATAAGTTTTACTTTGCCAATAGGTATCAGGAGAAGGGGGACACAAATTGGACCTCTGCTGCCTTATTGGAGTTTAGGACCACGCCACCCCAAACATTAGCAGGTTTCTATGATCTCTCTCTCTCTCTCTCTCTCTGATGCTATACATCTTTCTTTTTTGTAGATTAGGCTCCGGCCACATTTGTCCAACCTCCTATCAGATGACCCCCTTCTCCATAGCTTGTCTTGCCATGATCCCGGCTCTTGTGCTCTCTCCCTAGCTTTCCTCGCTCTCTCCACTAATCAACTGCTTAATTCCCTCGCAGATTACGTCACATCCATGGTCTCGATTCCATCTGTCCCTACACTTCCTCTTCCTTGGTGGACCCAATTCCGCACTCCTAATCCGCTCCGTCACATACTTCGTGTTCGACTGCTGCTTCAGCCCCCATGGGCCAAACCAATATTGGGAGTCCCATTGGACAAGTCTCTAACACCAATCCCGCCATAGTTGCTCAAAACCCACCCATTGAAGGGTTCGCTAATATACTCCTCTGGCTCCACCCAATCCCTTGTCGACTCAATCACCTCTCCCTCACCCTTTCCTCCCCCCATCCGGTGCGTCTCACTTTGTTAGGGGTGGCGCCGTCTCCAGCCCCACATTGCATCTCATCCATCTGGGTGGCTGACAAGAGTGCTTTGTGTACTGACCGTATATTACCGATTGAATCCATTGTTTTGCTAAGCCATTTGATGTAGGGACCCCATTAATTGAGGCCTGATCATCAATTGCAACCTCATTGACAAGCAGGCGGCCCCACCACCCATGCATGTGCTTTCTTTTTTGGAAGATATACTCGATAATAGCTTCGTATTCACTATGATGCCCCAGCTCTCGCATCAGCTTTCTCCTACCTCGTTCATGGACTGCAGCCACGGGTCTTCGGCATTGCCTGAAGTCAAATAAATGAATTCGGGTTCTACTATTATGGCGTAAAATTAAACCGAACAGGATCTTTAATCAATACATTTATAATAATTATTCTACATAAATTAATGGGTTCAGATCTTACGCTTTACCTTTATTCTCATCTGATCTACACTAATTGATATACTTTAATGTATTGGCTCACCTTCTTCTCTATTCTCTAACTTTAAAGCTACTCAATATTCTAAATTTGATTGGAGAAAATCATCATACGTTCAAAAGGGTGGTTATCCTATTATTATAGAGGAGAGAAAGGGCCTAGAAGTATATTCCTAAAAGGATTCCTATCCATCACGGTTATCTTTTATCATAAAGGAGTTTTCCATTTAAAATAAATTAGCTTGAACCTTATCTTTATTGGCCTTAATTATATGGAGTCCTTAGTATAACAATAGCCTAAAAACGTGGAGCTAGTGGGGCCCTACTAACGAGAAATAACATTCTCCACTTGCCCATTAGCCGTTGTGATGGCAATGTGTATTTTCTTTAAAAATAATGCAATTTTTTTAAATGACTCATGAGACTCCATAATTTAACTTTAATACGTGATCACGAATTTTTTTATAAAATCAGGCCAATATGTCCAACTAATTAAAAAACTGTGGTTACTTCAGATACCAATGTGAGTCATAGCGGTTGTATAGCTTCCATGCCATATTCCCTTCTATGCACTACACCATTGATAAATGTATTAACTCAGTAGCATAATAGGAAAGTATAATTATACTTTAGGATACATTTCCTAAAGAAGCCCCAATAATTTTTGTCTGTCAAGACAATTCTGTTTAATACAATCCAACATAATCTGTGCACACTAAATTGAAAAACAGGAAAAATCAGAAACACTCTAATATGCGGCAATTTAGTGGCGAGTATAAATAACCACTCAAATACTCATCATGGATTGCTCAAAAGACCCTCCTAACACATGTTTCTTTATACGTCTTTGGTGGCAAATCCCTTCGTCAGCGGATCAGCTATCATAAGATGGTGCTCATGTTCTCAATTGACACTTGTTGTTTCTGGACTCTTTCCTAACAACCAGTACTTAACTTCCATATGCTTGCAACCATTCGAGTACTTGTCGTTCTTAGAGAAGAAAACTGCTGCGAGTTGTCACATATATCGTCATCGTCTTGACAATTGGTTGACTCACACCAATTCTGATATAAAATTTCGCAAACCATAAAGCATCCTGTGGCCTCAAAGTATGCCACAAACTCGGCCTCCTCGTGGATGCGTAAATAATAGATTGCTTTTTTACCTCTTCCCGAAATTGCTCCACCAGCTAACAGAAAAAACAAACCTGATGTTGATTTTCTCTATCTAAACACCAGCGAAATCCGAATTCGAGTATCCGATCACTGTCCAAACGATCCGATCTTCTATATGAGCATGTAGTCTTTGGTGTCCTTGAAGGTATCTCATATACCCTTCTTATTGCTTTCCAGTGTTCCATTCTTGGGTTACTTGATATCTACCAAGCATCCCACTGCAAAGCTAATGTCTCGTCTGGTACAGTTTGTGCATACAGCAACCGCCCTAAAGCTGAGGCATACGTAATATCCCTCATCTGCCTCCTTTCCAATAAAGACATCATTCCTTGGCGCCCTGTTTTTTTCCATTTAACTGTTCACCCTTCACAATAGTTGCATCACATGCCTGAGCAACTTTGCATATTAAATCTCTCCAAAACTCGATCGATATAACCCTTCTGAGACAATCCTAACAATCCTCGAGATCGATCTTCTATGCCAAATACATACGATGCTCACCTAAATCGACCATCTTAATGTTTTTGGCGAGATCTCCCTTGTTTCGTGTACCCAAACCAAGATCATTGCAAGCTAACAAAAGATCCATCCACATATAGCACCAAAATAATAACTTACTCCCACTGATCTTCAATATATACACTGATCAACAGCGTTTTTTAAATCCGAAGGAGGTAATGTATCAATAAACTTTAAGTCCTTGCTTGAAGCTTGTTTTAAGCGCCATAAATGGATTTCTTTCTTTGCAAGCTAAATGCTCTTTTCCTTTTATTTGCAAATCCTCAGGTTATTCCGTGTAATTTCCTTCAAGAGAGGTGGGGGGACTTTCTTCCTCCCAACTACCATTAGAAAAAGCGGTTTTCACATCCATCTGATGTACTCTAAGTCATAATGATCTCAAGTGCAAAAATGATTATAAGTGAGTCATTTTTTAGATACTGGAGAAAAGGTCTCTTTGTATCATGCCTTCCTTTTTTGAGTGAAACCTTAGCCACAAGCGCCTTAACTCGTTCGATATTGCCTTTTGCTCACGCTTAGTTTTAACGACCCATTTACATCTGATTTCTTTCATTTGAAGCAATTCGACGAGAGCCCAGACATCATTCTGGTACATAGATTTCACTCATCATTCATGGCATCAACCCATTTAGTAGAATCATCACTACTAATGGCATTGACAACAACACCGGATCTTTCTTAATCCCAATATCAAAATCATAGATTCTTGTAGTATACACCCACATAATCATTCGGGATGGCAGATCTTCTTTCCCTCTGAGATCTGCTTAAAATGCCGGTTTGTGGGTGGTTCTACATTATTTTCAATGGCGATAATCCTCATGAGTGGAGAATCATTATTTCAGGTTGTTCGTGTCTCCTCAGACTGTTGGTTATCTGATGAGTTACAACTTCTCGACGAGGAAGAATTGTTGGGATGTCAACTCGACTTCATCGAAACTCATTTTTCTTGATTCTCATCTCCCACTAAGTTCGCCATCCTCTAAAAATTTGCATTTTCGGTTTCAACTATTCTCGTACTATGGTTAGGACAATAGAATCGTACCCCTTAGACTTTTCTGGATAACCAATGAAAGATACCCAGAAATTGTTTCTAGAATCTAATTTCTTTTCTTGTGATTATAGATTCTAGCCTCCCTGGACCCCTAAACATGTAAATGTCGCAACTAGGTTTCCCTACCAGTCACAACCAAAGGAGTAGTTGAGAACCGCCTTACTAGGAACCCTGTTTAAGATATACATTGCGGTTTTAAGTGCTCACTCCACAAAAAAATTGAGTAGCATTCGTAAACTCATCATACTCCTAACCAATATCCATAAGTGTACTATACGCCTTCCAGCAACTCCATTCTGCTGTGCATACCAGCATTGTGTATTGAGCACGAATGCCTTACTTTTCTAATATTTGGAAATGGGCCAGGATTTTGGCCTAACTCATCATATTTACCAAAATTCACCACCTCTGTCTGACCTCACTATTTTTTACTTTCTATCTAATTGTCTCTCACCTCAGTAATGTATACTTCAAGAATGTCACGGCGGAGACTTTCATGAATTAGATACAATATCCCTACCGGGAGATAGTAATCTATAAGGTGATAAAAATATTTTTGTCCACTATACATGAGTTGGAATTTCGCAAATATCGAGTGTGAATTATTTCATAATCTCATTACTTCTTGTGGCTCCTTTCTTTGTTTGTTTTAGTTTGTCTTTCCTTTAATTCAACCTACACAATATTCAAAATCAGTAAAGTTTAGGTTTTCCAAAATCCCATTCTTTATAATCTTTCAACTATCCCTGAAATATGTCCCCGCCGTTTATTCCACAAGTTGATGAGTTTTTCATTAATTTTCCTACGTTTTGATCCAACTTCGAAATGCAGGTTTACCAAGATTGTGCAAACTCATAATTAAGGCTATTGAATAAAACCATCACATAAATCACCCAAACCAACATTTATTGAATTAAAAATTCAAACCGAGTTTCCACAACTAAATAAAACGAATATCCAGGAATGATCTAATCTAGATAATTGAAACTAAATTTTAGAAATAAGGGAACATAAAAAGTATTTTCGAGATCCATCTGATGGACCAGTCTCCAAAATACACGGTAATTACCAACAACCTACCACTTGAGCTTTGAGACGGTTTCCCAGAAAGATGAATTCTCAAACTTTCCTCCGGCTTTCGGGTTGTAGGTCTCCCTGCATAGAATTTGAAATATGAGTTGTGGCTCCAGAATCAACCACCACGTATTAGAAGGTACTTCCGCAAGATTGATTCAGAACATACAAACGAACGTGCATTCCTTTCTTTTCAACCAAGCCCTACGCTTGTGCCAGTCCTTCTTCACATGTCCCCTTATGGCCACAAAAGGACACTTGACAGTGAAACATCTTTGCCTGTGCCTGACTACTTTCTAAAGGTCCCCCATCGGCAAATTTGGTAGATTTCTTAGTCTACCGAAGTTTCTTTCTTCGTCATTCTTCCTTGATTAACGAAAGTGCAGTGTGGAGTCCTTCCTCTCTCAATATCACTTCTTCAGAACACACATACTAGTTAGCTCATTCAAACTCCACTGTTCTTTATAGTATTATAGTGAATTTTGGAAATGGGCCAAACTGTGAAGGAAGTGAGGTGAGAATAAACTGAACAAGGAACGACTCATCCACTGCAATTCCCAAGGAAGCAGCTTTGCAGCTTTACAGACATGTTCAGAATGTGCTCTGAAATCCTCGGTTGCCCTCATATTTCATGTAGTCAATTCCGCCCAATAGTGCCAGCAAGGATTTCTCAGCCAGATTTAAAGCGGTTTCCGCAGCCTTAAATATTCTAGTTTTTTGCCATTAGAGGGATGTGGTATGGAGGTTTTGATATATTGCAATGGTCATCTTCTGAACATCAACTGAGCGGTTTGACCTTTCCACAAATTTGCAGGATGACTTGTTTGCATACTCTCTCATTAAGTCAGCAGGCTTTTCAACAAGTAAAGTCATCTGAGGTCCATGACACCCATTGTAAACTGAACATGCTATCCATCCGAAAAAATTTGATCCAAACAAGTCCGGGATGCTAATGCATGGGAGTGTAGTGCAAGTAGCCCAATTACTGAAACAAAATAGACATTGCTCATGTTAAAGTTTGAGGAAATATAAACATTATAATGATGAATTATGATATCACTAGATCCTTCTTTGGGCGAAACCTAAGTATACCAGTATTCACCCATTAATAGGGGTAACATAATCACCTATGTGAGACCTAAATAATTTATAACAACTTATTAAATTAGTAATGCTACCGTGGGATATCCAATCCCTAACTTGATAAGGCGGACAAATTATTTCTCCTAACCAGTATAATTATTAAATGTGACTCTATGGGCTAGTTCATTATTCTAATATAACTGCATTTTGAGAATATTATTGTTTTAATCTTGCCCTTTTAAACAATTCTGTTATGTAGGTCGTTATTCATAGACTTTCCTAAACTTAGGTCACTTGGCCAATACTAAGCTAGTAATTCCCATAAAATTGAACTAACAGAATAATATTCTCGTTCCCTTCAAATCAATAACATTATTTTTTTTAATCCTGGGATAAAAACTGTAAGTTCTTAATTTGGGTTCAAACTGTAATTTTTTTAAATCTGGATTAAAAACTGTAATTTTCAGAATCTAGGATAAAACTGTAATTTCTTAGAATCTGCGTTTAAAATGATAATTTTTAATATTGCGTGCTACAATCTTACGTCATCAAATGTTCAATTCGATTTTATAAACCTGTCAGTATACTTCATGCTTACTTTAGGCAATATAATTTATAAAAAATTTAGGATTACTTATGCATATCATTATTGGGACGTACCTCTATTTCCGATATCAACGCATATTACAACCAATCTCGTACGAGATAATTGCCATAAATGTGCGTTCGGACCTTACTTGATTATCTTTCAGAAGACCATAAACAACAGCGATATATATAAAAAGCAAAAAGCAATAATAATCTTATATATATTAAAAAGCAATAATAACAACATCTTTGTTAGTGTTAAAAAGAGACAGAACAGGTTCATTCATATATATACAATAAACATTAAAACCGTATTATTATTTTATCATAAATATATTGATTCATAAACCGTGAGCTCTTGATACCAAATGTAAGTCATAAAATTATTCGGTTCGACTATTATGCGGAACTTAAACCGAATAGGATCTTGAATTCAATACACTCTATAAAATAATTATTCTACGAACATTATGGAGTAGATCAGACTTTATTATCCCATCTGATCAATTGAATTAGCCCCTTAATTGAATACTTTACTTTAATTGCCTTTCACCTTCTTCTCTCTGTCTTAACTTTAAGGATACTTATTCCTAATATTGATAAAAAAATCATCATACGTTCAAAGGGGTGGTTATCCTATCTATTAAGATGAGAGAAGAGGGCCTAGAATTATACTCCTAAAAGGATTCCTATCCATCAACGGTTATCCTTTTATCATAACTGAGTTTTCTATTTAAAATAATTAGCCTTGAACTTATCTTTAATTTGGCCCCTTATTAATGGAGTCTTAGTATACAATATGCCTACAAACGTGGAGACTAGTGGGCCACTACTATAACGAGAATAACATTGCCTACTCTTAGCGAGCCTGGTAAGTTGACTCGGTCACCAACAGTCGAATGGAACCTGAGGTTCCGGTAGATTTATAGTGTCTGAATCCCAACATAGCAATGCATGGCCACACATACCGCGGCTTTGCAGACAATCACAGGTAAAAAACCCGTTCCATGGCTAAACAGCCGAGGAATGGCAAACAAACGACACGAATCAAGTCATCCATCCAGAACAAGTTCGATCCTACGGTAATAGGGAGACATCCCAAGCTTCATATCAGACCTCTCTTTCGGTTACACTCAAGACTCGTTTAACATTTTGTTGGGCTCTTAAAAGGCTAGAAGCAGTCCCTGAGGGAGGTGAGCCGTGTTTCTCGCATTCCCTCGGGCCACGCTTGGTATTTCACGAAAAATGGTAAACTTAAAGGGGATTAGTGGTGGTTTGAGACTTGGAATCGATATATGGAACTTGAGCGGGGTTGTTGATGAGGTTACTGTGAGGATCGGGAGAGAGCCTTGGAAAGGTCTAGTAAGTGGTTGTGCTCAAAACTAATATGGATCACACACACAAAAGACAAACAAGGATTTTCGTGGTTCGGGCCCAACGAGGCCCTACGTCCACGGAGAGAATCAACAAATCCACTATCAAAACGAATGGATTTACAACGGAGGATCATCCCAGTGGGTTGGACTCATCCACGTGGGTTTGATCATCCAAGTAGGAGGCTGGACTCAACAGTAATGGCATAGTGTGGGCCCGTGCCATGCTAGGGAATATTCACTAACAGGAGTGGCAGAGAAGAACCCATAGATAATTGACAATTCCTCTCAGAATTTTGAACTTTTAGGTTCCTATTCCATGGGTGAACAGTGTTTTGAACTTGGGGGGAGACTGCTTGCAGAGTTCAAGTGGATTTTGTATACAAATAAGATTAAGGCCCTGTTGTGAATAGTGACTATAAATATCTATAAAATCCTACCAAATCTGATTTTTGGCAAATGGTAATTAATAATTAAGCAACTCCATTTAGATTACGTCCATAAATTATAGCAGAATTACTCTCTAGATAATGCCAATTATGTCAGCTTACCACTTCATTGATAAAAATGTGTGGGACCCACTATAAAATAGTAAGATGGAAACCATTTAAAGCCGTGGGACCCACATTTACAATGATACTTAGCTATGAAATTCATACCTCATATAAGTATATAATAATTAATGCAAGTTTTTTTTTGAATGTGTCAATGAATTTTTTAGATAAGACCAGGTGAGATCTTTGTATCCGAAAAATAAGAGCGCACTGAGCCATCTAAATATTCCTGGTTATTTTTTAAATATTTTTTGGAATATTTGGGAGGCTATAGTGTGGAGGGGATGTTGTGTGGAAAAAGGGTTCAAAATCCTTAGTTTGCCCACTTTGGAAACTTAATTAAATACTGAAACCCACACCTTTTGGTGGATTCAAGTGACTATGGGAATACAATTCCATGTGGGAATTAAGAATATGTAATAGCTGTTCAAAATATTTCCAATGAATTGAAATTGACTCCAAAGTGAGCAACTTAAATATGTTTTATGTAGTAAGGAATGGTTAGTCCCAACATTAAATAAAAGAAGAAGCTTAAGCGGATATTAAATAGATTTTTTCTATACCTTGGGAGTATGGATGGGACTTGTCAGTGCCTTCCTTCTAAATGTTGCACCTCTTCGACAGAACGAATCCTTCTATTAAAGTCTTCGGCATCTAGCATCATCTGACAATCCATATCCTATCCCCTCTGCACTCGTCTTATATATTTCATTACTGTAGAGAGAGGACATCGTTGTTATTGGTTTGTCAGGCTCGTTGTTGTTGCGCCTTGCACCAGTGAGGTTTCGACTGTTGTATCATGGAGATAGAATTCATTAAATACGTTGACACTAATGCGGTGATTAATCTGTCTTGAGGGACAATGTATTGACTATAGGCCTTAGCAATTTCAAGATTTTGTTCTATACAAACAAAGTTTGTAAGTTGTTTTGGTTTTATTTATTGTGTTTAAATTATTACAAAACAAAACTTGTCAATTCTCACACATTGAAGAACATGTCCAAATGTTGCATTGACAAACTTAAACTAATGACCTCTATAAGATGTAAGGATTCTAATCAATTGGATAGCTGTTATAGTTTGGAGGAGGAGGAGGGGGTGGGAAATCCTACATGATAAGGAAGCGACATTTGATCTTCTCATAAGAAGTAAGGATTTTAATCAAATAGACTAGTCACGATTGTAATTTGAACTATTTTGTTACCTTTTACATGGGGGAGGTAAACCGAATTAACTCAATTGTCTTTGCCACACTGTCACCAATTTGATAATTGCTCTTGAAAAATATACAAATACAATCAACACTATTTGCACTTATTGGGTAGTGAAAAATGTAATCACACCACTATTTTTATCGGCCAAACCGAGTCATTTTATAAGTAATTAGATAAACGATAATGTAATCATTAAATTTTTCTAAAGATAATTTTGATTCAAGATTTATAACAAACCAATATAATTTCATAATTCAAACTAATAAAAAAATTATAAAAACAAGTTTAGATGGCTATTTAGTTGTTCATTAGTAGTTACTTAATTTATTTTAAAAAATAAATATTTTTTTTTGTATTACAAACCATCATGGCCCCAATCCTACGTCCCAAATAAATAATGTGTAATGTAGTTTTCCTTTTCCCTATTATGGATTCCTTTCTCAAGTAGTTGTTAGATGTTAGATGGTGCCTAGGATTTCTTCATGGAGTTGTAGTGATGAATAGGTTTTTTTAAAGCTGTACTCGATGCTCCGTGCTTGTGAGTCGTGGGGCACCCTTGAAGCGTGGTTTGGTTCCAAGTTTCAATGAAACAACATTCTTATTATTAAGTTTTGGAGGTTGTGTTCGGAAAGTATGGCCACAAGTATAGGTCTCATTTGGTAATCCGATTATTTATTTTGTATTCCTCTATGTGAAATTATTCATTTGGAGTTTTTTCTAACCGCAATTGAATTTGACAGAAAAGTAGCAAATTAGGCTCCCCTGAAACCTTGAGTATTTGTTGACAGAACAGCCAACATAAGATCAAACTGAATTCGGATCCTCTGGAGTGGGAAGCTGGGTGGTGGGAGGTTCTTGACGTGTCACAACGACGTCGTTTTGTACACTTCAGGAACAAAACGACGTTGTTTTGGTCATAACTATTGAAACGATGGTCGTTTTTACGTCGTTTTGTACATTCCAGGAACAAAACGACGTGTTTTGGTCATAACTACGAAAAACGATGTCGTTTAATGGTTAATTAAAAACGATAGTATTTTGATTTTGAAGTGTTATAAAACGTTGTCATTGTATATATATGTTAGAACACTCTACTAAACTTTAAACATAAGAGAATTCCCGAACCTCGGATCCCAACACTATCAGGTGGAATGTCCCTCGGGTCTTTTTAAGTCGCATACATACCACCCCTACTATGCCTCTCAACAGTTGCCAGTTTTATCTCCTCACCTCAAACACAAAAAGTAGCATAGGCCAAATCAGACAATTGCACTTGTCCCTGGCGCCGACAACACCATTACCAAATTGGGTGAGATCACTTTTCTAGACTGTGGAGAACCTTGTTCGCACCAAAAGATGAAAACCCATGTTGGGAATTGTTTTTTAAATTTTTTGATAAATCCAATCATCTTTTTTTATAATTTTTTTTAAAAACTCTTTACTTTTAAAATTTAATTATAAAATTTTTTTCTCTTTAGAGCTCATGTTGTGCAATTGATTTAAACTTTCAAGCTATTTCTTTTTGTATAAAAAAGATGATTAAATTAAAAAAAAATATATTTTTAAGTATATTTAATTAGAAGTACTTAAAAAAAAAGAAAAGATTTAGATAATATTTTTAAAAAAATATTATTGATAATAAAATTTATTTTTTTTTTAAGTATATTTTATATAAAGGATTACTTAAAAAATAAACTATTGAGATAAAAACTTTTTAAAATTATTATTTATTGATAAAAAAAATAAATAAAATATAAATAAATGGTATTTTGAGAGAAAAGAAAAACAGTAGAAATGTATTTATCTGAATGAGTTTCTTGAGAAGAAAAAATTATAAGTCTTGATAATTTATTTTTTTTACACAAAAATAATTTTTTTAAAAAATAAAGGAAGTCAATGGTTTGTATTTGTCAGAACTGAGAGGAGATCAGTGGAAATTTATCCTAATTTCTAAATCCACTTTTTTTGGAAAATGATTCTTGTTATATCTTACATCTTCGACCAATCTACATGTTCCAGAATTTGCCCTAATAATACTCTATCAAGTTAATGTTTTTAGGAATCAAGGATGATAGTGAAGCTATTAATCAAAGTGGGTTGAAGCGAGGGGTAATTTTAAATAAACTTCAATATTATTACAATTAGTAGTTTTTTTTATTCTATTGTTTTTGTTTTGACACACCTCCATTAATAAAAAGAACAGGTACGGGACGCTTCCCCCCGAAGACCCATCATTAATTCTCTTTGATTCTCGTCTCAAGCTCTCTCTCCAGGAAGAAGGACATGGCCGCGGAAGGTGTTTCCACCCTTGTGGCCACACCGCCGGCGAAGAACACCGCCGGAAATTACTGAGAGAAGCCCATTGAAACTTCCGGCAAGAACGACAACTCTCGCTCAAAGTCTTCTCTTCCATTCTCTATCCCTTCTCTCTCCTCGTTCTCCTCCATTACTTCCTCGTCTCGCCGTTGATGCATAAGGTCGGGACACCTACGAGACATCCTCACTAGATCCAAAACAACCTCACAGCTCTCATCGCGAATCGCAAATCCCCTTCTTCCTCACATTTTGCGTGATTCTAAGTTTGGACATGTCAATCATCGTTCAATCCTCAGCCCTAACGGACACTGGCAAATCTACAATCTGAAGAATTGGGTGTGCGGATCGTATCAAACTGGAAGAAACCAGGAATCACATCGATTATATCTTGTTTTGACATAGCTTACTTCTTCTTTCTCTAGTTTCTCTTCGATTGGCATCGCTGATTGGAAAACAGGGTATGCTTTCCAACGTGGCAATGGGGTTAATTGGAGTCCTGGCTTCTTCCAAGTTATCTCTATTTGGACTGTGTTTGGATCCTAGGAGTTTGTGATTCCAGTTCTAGAAGATGATTGTTACGGAGAAAAGGCGATAGGAAAAGCCAAGGAGGCTGATCCGAGGCAGAGGCTTCAGGGGTTTTGTCTAAGTGTTGATTGGCAACTGTGAAGCGTTCCGTCTATGTACTGTTTTATGTAACGATGATGGACGATGACGATGAGCTGGGACCATGGTTCAGATTTGCTTTCACCTTCAGTGCAACCGTTCTATTACGATCACAAACCTTCTTCACCTTAATGTGTTCACGTATTTCACTTGAGTGCAAGCAGAGTCATGGCGGAATTTGGAAACAGAATTTGGCCCAGGGTATCTTCTAGTGCCCAAAGATAGATAATGCTCAAACTTAAAAATGTCTCTTCATTATATTATGTTAGAAATCTTTTTTTTTTTTCATTGGTGTTCTTAAATTTACTGCCACTTGGTTCCAATAGTATCGTTTGCATTCTGTCTAGCATTTCCTTCAACAATGAGAGGAGAGAGAGGAGAGCCTTATTGATTCTTCAGTAAAACTCAAGTCTGCCTATAACATAATAATTCACACCACCACCAAGTTTTTGACATGATATTTTCCCCCCTGCCTCTTGAACCAACATATAGCAGCAAAAAAATAAAAACACAAATGGGTCCTTCACTTTTTTCACAAGCAGCATCATCTTTTTCACCATTAAGATCTCACCCATAACTTTTGAGGTAGTTTTCTACGGATCTCCTTCTTGCCAGCTTGCCCTATAATGATTCTGGTCCAGATAAAGAATATATAATATAACCACCTGAATCGTTGAAAGGTCAATGCGATGTTAGCTTCAAGGCAATAGAATAAACAACTACGATTCAGGCACACTGGTCTGAAGAAAAAATCTCATGTTTTGCAACTCAGTAACACATGTAACACAATAATTGTTGAAAATGCAAGAAAAAAACATGACGAGCCCTGGTTGTCCTGCCCTTGATAGTTGTGGAAGGTTCAATCCATTCAAAGTAACAGTACAGGTCCAGGTTGAGTTGCGGAAAAACTTGCCCCACCTATCGGGGATTGCCACCTGAATTATTTTTTAAAACCCGAATCCAATACTATCCTCAGCACAAAAATATGATTTGGGTTTTTGTTAATACTACATACGCGAACTCTTCTCTACTCTCTATGCCGATCACCCATACGTCTGCTTGCATAACAATTTTGTTCGATCACCTTGTATTGTAACAAGTGCTTCTTAATAGGACTCGATTGAATTATTGTGTGTGCTGTATAGGGAGAGAGAGAGCGCACAGGGTAGGGAGGAGAGATCAATGCCCTACATTCTTAATAATGGTTCTTGACACCAGCGGAAAAAAAAAGAGAATGTTTTTGGTTACTTTCCAAGAACAAATTAACTAAGAAACCTATTTACTGTTAACTGGAAGGGTATTTACGGTAAAACCATTATAACATAACCATCCATATTCTCTTAGTGCTGTTCTATAACACTTGATCTGTGGTTTCAAAAAGAGTTGTTAAAAATAAGTGATTGCATCCCTGACAAGATTTAATTAATACTTTTGTAGCATGACAAAATTATATAGAAGCCCTTTTGTTTATGCTATGGAAACGACACAAAAACTGAAATCCAAGAGAATTGAGCATACCTAAACAGACAAGTATTCAATAAGGATAAATGTA
>VIGQ01000717.1:37500-40000 GCA_009663005.1 Actinidia chinensis | reverse complement strand
TTTGTTTTCTAATTTGAATTTTTATAACATGATTATGCTGCTAAAGATTCTTTACTCATGCTTGCCTCCTTATCTTTTGGGATTAATATATTGCCATAAATTGATATATTGTAGATAGGCTGACTGCAAGTTGGCAAACATTTTTATCAGTGAAATGTTACTAATTAACCATGTTTTGTCTGACAAACCTAGAGTTTTATTATCTGGACTGTGGATATGATTGTGCTGGGATGCTATGGTTGGAATGTTTTTTAAGCATTTATAATAGTGGGTATCAAAAAATGAATGTTGTAAGATCGGTGTTTGCAAATTTATCTTAACCCAACAACAAAGCAAAGCATTGTATGAATGATTTCTCTGGCCTGAGGGCTACTTTGTGTCCTCTGACAACTTTAGGGAAGGATGACAAAACGTACCAAAATATATAGTTACGTACCTGATCAATGTTGGTTTCTTTTTGCAGCCAACAGGGGAAGAGGATGGTCACCAAAAGTCACATTTGTAGACCAGGTTTTACGAAGAAAACCTCCCAAGTATGAGCGGGCGTTTATCGTCCTTCAGGTTTGCGATTCAATAAGCCCATGTACGCATCCTGAACTTAAATGCACTTCAATCTTGAGATCATTGGAGTGAAGAAAAATCCCACTGACAATGTACACCTCTCTTGGGGGTTGTAACCAAAGGAACATTATGAGGTAAATTTTTGCTTCCATTGTTCCGTTTGTTGATTCCAGTCTTGTGTGGTAACTCAATCTCCTTTGTGAATTATACATTTTTATTCATTTTCGTAGGATTACATGGGAAGTCCTCTAATTTGGTGGTATTGGGTAGTAATAATTGCCTTACTTTCAGGTGAATGTCAGTGAACTTGGTCTGGTAACACCAGCAGGAAAAGTTGTATGGGTAAGATGCCTTTGTTCATTTTGTTACACAATCAATCATATTTTCACTACTCATCTAGTGTTTCTCATTGGTTTATACATTTTTTGGTGCAGGGAAGTATGGCAAGTGACAAATATCTGAAACTGATGGTTGCATTAAATGCAGTTCTCCTGGTCTAAAAGAGATCACGTGGAAACAGAACATCTCTCGTTGCCATATGGAGACTCTGATACTGTTTTTGTCAAAGCATGCCTCTCTCTCTCTCTCAGGGCAATTACTAGTGTACACTTGAGATGAAATTTTGTATGAAGATTCATTTCATTTTTGTCTTGAGAACCGAATTCATATACTGTTGACAATATGACAGTTTATGCTCCCTTCTCCCTTAACGCAGGGCCTACGGGTGAAACTTATTGTGGGGACTCTCCATTCATAGAGGGAAGGGAACATGATCCTAGAGTATTGAATAATTTTCCGAATGATTTATGCGATGTTAACTGCTCGTAGTTTGCATAATTGTGTCTGTATTTTCTTCACCAAATTCGCCCAACAACGGAGTTTGGAATCTCTCTCAAACGGCCAGAAACCAGGCGTGACACCGTGATATTGTGTGTGCGTGAGCATGTATTACCACGGGGAATCAATTCCGTGTTAGATGTGAGTATAAAAACAAACAAACAAAATGGATGCGAAGGGTTGGATTATTAAAATGAAGTTGTTAAGTAAGGGACGCCCGAGAGTTGGATTTGAAATGATGGCCGGGTGGATTTAATTTTGTTATTTAATTGTTAGTGGATTATTTTATTTTTATTTTTACTTTTCTGATGTCTTAATTGGACGGAATATAAAATATTTTTTTAAATAAAAAAACAGGAAGATAAAAATTAATTTTTGGCATGAATTTGCCTTTTTTTTTTAAGTGTTTATGTTTTTTTCTTCCCTTTTTCAACTCCTCTGATCATGACATTAGAAAGTAAAAAAGAAATATCGTAAAGAAGAAATCTTACTGAAGATAAAAATAATTTAGATGAAAATGGCCAAAAATTGGTTATATCACAAAGGAGCAGGCTTCTCTAAAGCTTACTGTTGGACACAGCAGTGGTGTAGTTCCAGTATTTTAGACTGTGTTTTGATTTTTTTGTGATTAAAATTGCCATACTGTAGACTTCATTAAGAACTATTATACTACGAAAATCAACGTGATCGAAATATAAATTAATGGCCGATCAACAACAACTTATATAAAGATAAATGGTATTATACTCATTTATTAAGTTATTATAAATCAGACTAATAATTTATGAATTATACTTGATCCATATAATTTTTTATAATACTGAGTCTTTATAATGTAATTACACTCGAACGATTTGATTATCACAAACATGAGTCCAAAACAAAAGCCTCAGAAATGCTGTAATGCACGGTGCAGTCATGTAAATGTAGTCAGAGAAGCAGGTCCTATCGGAACTGCCCAAATTGATGATGCATATTAGAGGGCACTTTGTCATTCAAAATTGTGTGGTCCATGTAAAACCCGACCCGAATATACACATCTAGGGGTGTTGGATGGTAGATAGGAGGGAGGATAACTTTCCCCCGGATAATTTTTCCCCAC
>VIGQ01000717.1:25000-32500 GCA_009663005.1 Actinidia chinensis | reverse complement strand
AATTAAGGCTTTGTAATTTCTTTCCGGTGAGACTTGAAACTACTGTAGAGGATGAAATGTGAAATGTAGTCCGTTGGGTAAATTAAAAGTTATTTCTCTATTCCCATCATTATTTGAGACTGCAGGGCATTTTGAGGCATGTTATCTTGCTTCTGTCATTTTCTATCCTCTTAGAAAGTAATTAATGTCTATCGTTCAGCATCCGTGTTCATTTACTCGAGTGCCTGCATGTATGTACGCAATTGTGTCCTTATATTGCCTGTTTACAATTACGAATTTCTATTATTGGTTTTGCATCAGCCCATTGTTCGGACACTCCGAAGAATGAGACTGGAAGTTGGTTGCCTAGTCTTTGTTGGGGAAAGTTTCATTGCTATTCTTTGTTTCATCAAGTTAGTGGTATGATTTCTTTGGATTTGTAATGCTAAGCAGTCGAGACAATGCTCTATACTGCTTTTGCATTTAAAGGCCCTTGTTAATAATGTGTCTCCTATTGCCAAATATCTGTTTACATATTTAAGTGTCATGGGATTCAAATCTCTTTCAAAATGATGAATTCCTGCTCTTGAGAGGACATTTTCTATCTGTTCAATTGCTCTTTGGATAAGTCCAATATTCCAAATCGTCATAAAAAAGTTGGTTGCTTTTAGAATGGCTAGTGATTGCACATGATACGCGAATATGATATGTCCTAGGGATACTCTGGGTATTATTTGATCATTGGATAATTTTTATTTTATACCCTCCCTCCAACTTTTATTCCAGATTTCTTTTTTGTCCTTTACGTTTTAATTTGAACATATTTAATCCAAAACTAAACTCTGGAGACGTTTGCAATGTGAATTCTCGTCCCATATTTATTGAATATTGAATAAAAATAACAATGTCCATGATCTCTCCAAAGGGAAAACATCGTCTTGGGGTACAAAATGAATTTTATTTTTCTATTTAGTGAACGTTTAAAATCAAATTAATAAATGATTTTTTTTTTTTTTTTTTTTTTTTTTTTTTTTTTTTTTTTTTTGGCACTTTTTTCTGACTCCTCTCCTCTCTTTTAAAGGAGCTGGAAAAAATATAAAATTTTTATGAAATTGGTAAAAACATTATTAAAGATACAACTAATTTTATGTTTAATACTAATTTAAAAAAACTCTAATATGATCATTTGTGTAACACGTGGACTATTTGTTTTATAAATTTTTGGCAGACAACCGTTTTTAATAAACTAATTTTTGTTTTAAATTCCGACAGACAACCGTTTTTAAAGTTTAGAATTTAATATTTTTTAAATTAAAACCATGTAGGGATAACATGAATTTCAAGTAAAAGTTGGAAGTTGTAAAATGAAAATCATTTGTTTATGAACAAAAAGGAAAGATAAATAAACTCTCCGGCTCTGTCCAAAACTTCATTGGTTTGCGGTTAGGGGCTGCAAATGAACCGAGCTGTTCGAAACGGTTCTAGGCTCGCTCGGTAAGGGCTCGTTTTAGCTCGGTTTATTAAGGTAATAAACGATCTCGAGCTTAAATATTTCGGCTCGTTTTTGGTAAACGAGCCCTGAGCCCGATGTGGTCATTGCTCGGTCGAATCGGTCCTCTCGAGCAATTTCTCTAATGTAATTTAGAACTTTTATAGGGTTTCAACCTAATCTTTTTCATTTTATTTGGTATTTTTTGGTGTTTTTCCTTTGAATTCTGGTGATTTTTGTGATATATTGTGCCTTGTAGATTCAGTTTGTAATTAGTGGGCAGTTATTGTCGGTTTGTTTTTTACTTTTTTGGTGATTTGCTCATTATTTTTTCAATTGTTGTTTGGTTATAGTTTAGTGCATGTTAAAGTTTATTAATCTCTATCTCTACGTCTCTAAACAAGAAAAATTTGTTGTTTGGTTTAAAAATAAATAATGATTTTTTTAAAAAACGTGTTCAAGCAACAGTGAAATTGTTAATAGAAAATTTTCGAGTTCGATCTCGAGCCGAGCTTGACTCGTTTATTTTATAATCGAGCTTAATCGAGTCGAGCTCGAGCTTCAAAGATTTAGACGAGCCTAAGCTCGGAGCCTTGTATTTTAGGCTTTCGATTACGAGCTCGAGCCGAGCTCGAGCCTGAACAATTTTTCTAACGAGCCGAGCCTAAACATGCTAAACTCGACGCCGACTCGCCATTTGCAGCCCTAATTGCGGGGTCTGATAAACCCAACGAATGTTTCCTATGGTGTTAGTCCCCCCTCTTTTTTCTTGTCCTCGCGTCTTCCATTCGCTTGTCTTTCGTAATTATATGTAAAAATCCCAGCTGATGAGTTATCATGTCTTAATAGTTTATCTTCAAATTTGGAAACGACCCCCCAGACCAAGACACTCACCAGGAAGCTTGCCATGGAGAGTTGTCCAAAACTTGATTCCTTTATACCATGCGAGAGGAGGAGTGGGGCAGATAGAAATGTCTCTCTCCTAGTGAAGTTTTGATAAATACAATCATCTTTTTATAATTTTAAAAAAAAAAAATATTCTTTTTATTTTTCAACGAATGTTAGTCCGAACAAGGCACATGTCATTTTGGTTGAGTTTTTAATTTTTTTTTTTTCCTAACACAAATACCAATTAAAATAATAAATATTCTTTTTTTTTTTAAAAAAGTTGATATAAAGTTTATTTTTTAAGTGTAATTAAGATAGGAGAATTTTAAACGTAAAAATATTTTAGGATTATTTTTTTTTAAAATTATTGATAATAAATTTTATTTTTTAAGTAGATTTTCATTTTTCATTTGGAGTACTTATAAAAAATCTACTTATATCTTATTTTAAAAGAATTTATTTATTAATAAAATAAAGTATATAGTATTTTATAAATAAATGGGTGTTTTGAATAAAATAGAATATTTATTTATTCTAATGGTTATATTGAATAAAAATTTTTATAGAAGTCTTAAATCAAAGGATAAATTTATCATTTTTTATATAAAAATCAGCTCTATAATAACAAAAAAAAAAAAAAAGTTTGCCCTTTTTTTTAAAAAAAAAATATTAATTTGTAAGAGATATCATTTTTATTTTTAAAACTACATAGAAAATTGTTTTATTTTAATCCCCAGGGAAGTTAAGTGGAATTTACCCTTTTTAATATGAATAACAGTACAGTAGGTAGCCAGCAGGAAAATTAAGTCTTTTACTTGTTCCAGAACACTTTTTACTTTTCTCACGGAGAGAGAGAGAGAGAGAGAGAGGGGGTGGCCAACAAACTGCCAATTTTGTTTCTCTCCAAAATCCGCCAACACGCTTCCGTAGGAATCGCAGTCGATCATTTATCCGAGTACCGCCATGGCAGAATAGAAGACAGAATCCATCATTGGCTCTTCCCTGAAAAATCTCCCAATCCTTCTCATCCTTAGATCTCAAAATCAATTCTCTCATCTGGATTTTGTTTCCCAAAATCAAAGCCCTAAATTTCGGTGATTTTTACTTTGTTGATCTGATCTGATCTGATCTGAGAAACGAAATTCAGAGTTAGTTAATGGCGTGCGGCGAAGTCGTCTAGGTCAAGGACGCCAGCGAAGGGCAACAACCCCAAGGGATAACCGGCCAAAGCTCGATAAAATATCAACGTCTTCAAGTCCGATAATTCGATGCCGATGGGATTGTAACAGTCCAAGTGTAACTCCTTGAACGAGAAGGTCTGAACCTCCCCCTTTCTTTCTCGGAACATTTATTCAGTTTACTGAGAAAAGGAAACTCTGAATTTAGGATTATTGGGCGTGTTATCGTTTACTTTCTAGCTTGTATAATTGGTTTGGTTTGAAATTGGTAGAAACACTGGAAACTGAGTTAGTTGATTAGTCATGATTTGGTTTGAAAATGTAACTATTAAAAAGCAGATAAATTGGAAGCTAGAATTCAAATGACTGGTGGCGATGAACTGTCCAAGTGTAACTCCTTGAACGAGAGGGTCTGCAATTAAGTTTTCGTTATGGGAAATTATCAAAGGAAGGAGGAAACAAACTCGGAATTGTGTTTATTGGGCATGTTATTTGGTTTGGTATGGATTATGAAAATCTTTCTAGCTTGAAAATTGGAATTTTTGCTGGAATGATATGGGCTAACGCAAGAAACATGAATTGTTATTAAATTGATGTAAAAAACTAGACTCAGTGAGTCGTATATGATTTTCAAAATCCATACATTTTCTAAGCAGCAGTTAAACGAAAAATTGAGTACCGAGGGCACACAATTTTGGAAACCTATAATTTCACAATTTAATAAGGAAATGACATTAACGTCCATATTGCCTTTTAGCAGCCTAATCATAGCAAGCATTTTGGCACTGATAGATATTGATTGCTTCGCTATAACAAACTACAAGAAGTGCCTGTGAAGGTGGTTTCATCTGATGTGTCGGCTAGTAGCATCGCTGCACTTCTAACCAAGGTGGTTGTGCTCGTGCCAGAATCGTCGACGCTCATCCACAACACGCGCGCGGCACTTGCGTCATAGTATTAATTTATTTTTAAGTGCAGACCTGCTCGGACATTTGGGCGAGACATTGACCATCACATAGAGACACATGAAACGAACTGACGATCAATGGTAAAACAAAAATATATAGTTGTACCTGTATCTTCCCCTTAGATTTTTAATCTTAGGAATGTCATCAACCTCAAAACGAGAAAAACTCGTTTGACAAGGAATTTCTAGTATCGACTTGTGCGGCCACCTTTTCAGTTGGACAAAACTGTAATAATGATCATGAATTTTATTCTATAGCAGAAGTTATAAACAAGTAGTTGTTTTTTATATCTATATAATTTAAAATAGTAATTATTGACATGTCCCTTCTGTATCACGTTTACTTTCCGAAACTGTTGTGTTGGGCGATCATTTCCGTGCTTCTTAGTGCTGACACATCACACAATGGCTGTTGAGGGTATTTTCCGTGCCAATAATTATGTAGATCTAATTACTCCCTTGCAGTTTAGATGTTGATACATTGAAATGTGGTGTTGGCTACTTATTATACCTGAAGCATCTACAAGGTCAAGGCAGTGAGCCTCTGACTATGATAGTGGATTCGATTTCATATAGTTCTTTTCAAACTTTAACTTGGGTTCTATTTTTCAGATTGTTTGGAAACCTACCATGAACGGTCGCATCTTCAGATAGAAGCGTGAATTGAAATATCACACTATGTTAATCAAGACTTTGTTGGGCTATGGGTTGATACTCAAGTGCTAAGATATTTACTATGTATTAGGTAGTCTCTATGTACTTTCATATTGGAAGCACTTTATTTATTTAATTTTATCTTTTTAACTACTATATTAAAACCAACGTCGTTACAGGAAATAAGCAATTGTGCTCATATCTCTTGGATTGAAGAAAGCTCAGATGTGGAAATGCGTAAAAAGTGTCTATGCTAACTATACAGCCTTAATACGCTGAGTCCTTTTGCAACAGTTGTTGGGCAAGAATAAATCATACAATATGCCCAAAAGCATCTGTGCTATTTTATTTTTTTTGATTGCCAACAACAAAAAATATTATTTAGGAAATGCAAAAAAGAACAAAAATCTCACTACATCTGGACACAAAACACCCTTCATATCCCAAACATTCAAAAGCAAGAGAACCCCTTAAAATGGGTGGTTACATAAATGGTCACTAATCTGCTTTATATTGTTAATGACCTCATTTGACCGCATATTAATGTGATTGAACCCATTATTAATTTCATCCCACACAAGAAACCCTCTGCATGGATAGCTGTCTTTTTCTATTTATGACAAGAGAAAGAAGTTGTTTGAAAGTGCCAAAATATTATGCAACCATTGTACAGAAAAGGTCCTAAAAGATCACATAATCTATACACTAGTATGTGATAGAATACATTATTATACAAAAATTATCTACGGTAAGAATGTATGGAAGAAGGAAACAAAATTATTTGATTTTAAGAGCAATTTTAAAATGATTAATATAGAAATATTGAAAATAAATTCAGGAGGGGATTGGAGAGAGAGAGAGATCGAGAGAGAGAGAGAGAGAGAGAGACGCAATGAGATTATGTGGGGCCATGGTGGCTACATCCTTAGCGGGAGAAGATCAATAGTACTATTTGATCAACGCAAATGATACAGTGTACAATCATTTTAAGGATCTCAATAAGAATGACACTACTCATGTATCTTAACATTCCCCTCCAAAATGAGCTTGGGATCATAGAGATATAGTCATCTTGATTTGCTTCTCTCCCTCTCTCTTCTTCTCCTTTTCTTTTGTCTTTTCTTTTTATGAACATAAAAGACAAGAAAAAATTTACTAAACGAACATATGGATCGTTTCAAGTTAATCAACTTCAAAATCATCAAGAGTACAAATTTGTGCCATGTGCCCTATTGCCCTTGGATGTAGAAGAGATCTGACTAGTGTTCATTCCGAAAGGCGGAAGCTGCCATGTGACGGGTCTTTGTAGGCATGCAATGGAGGACTTTGCAAGGGTTGAAAAAATGATCAAATATTTATGATCACAAAGTGACATCAAATGCCACAACGTGCTTGATAGCACAAATAAATGACACTGCGATGAAAACAACATAAAAATGGTCTTTGTGCAAGACAACACAAACGAAAGATTGCAGAAGAGTGGTTGAGGCTAAGTCCAATCGACCCGCGTTGATATCATGTAGAAATATGAAAATAAATCAGCAGAAAGGAGAAGACACATGAGATTTACATGGTTCATCCACGAGACAAGATCAATAGTCCTATTTTCTTAACTCAAGCAAATGCAATGTACAACCATGTTTATAAAGATAAGGCTATCTAAGTATCTCTTATCTCTTAATCTTCTAATCCCAAGTAATAAGATAGCACTTCTCATTCTCTCCAACACTTAACATCTACTTAAGCTTGTAAAGTAGAGTCTCTCCTCATTTGTAAACACGCTACTTCTTCTCCATACACACATATTAATAAGTTCACAATGGGGTGACACAAACAGCTTCCTGGAAAATCCCGTCTTTGGACAAAACCCATGAACCCATTCTACTCTAATTGAACTTGGCTAAATTATCGTTAACAGAGAGAGAGGTGCGTTCAACAACTTTAAAGCAACCAAAACATGTGAAATATCTGAAGCAGGCCCAAGATACCAAATAGGTGATGCTCCAATTATTATACTAGCTCTCAACCTCTTAGGTTGCTCAGTGATAGGCACACATTTTTAAAACATAAAACTTCTTTATACACCTGAACGCCGGAAAAGCAAGATCAAGATAGCCAATATTTTAGGCCAAATCCTTGTTCCGTGAAGCAGATTGAACCAAAAGGCAAAAACTAATCCTATGGCACAGCTCCACTGTTTTGGAGTTGTTTAAAAATATGTATCTTGCTTTTTGCACCTTTCAAAATCTAAAACCATGAAGAATTACTCCTTACTATGGTATGTCTCCTCTCCAATCTGCACCCTTGCGTTCCATACTTACATTACATTGCATGGTAAACATAAT
>VIGQ01001224.1:10000-21852 GCA_009663005.1 Actinidia chinensis | reverse complement strand
TTTTCTCCTTGTTTTTTTGTATTCCCCCCTGTTGTTTTTTGTCCTGTAAGAGCCGTTTAACGAAACAACTCTACTGCCGAACTTACTATGTCTGTGTTACAAGTAGGGCATCGGAGGTTGAACTGGTTTTGTGAAGCTACTACTTGTGTCGTAAGAACCACTTGAGTGTCTATCCCGATTTTCTTCCTCCTCTCCTCAACACTACACCCCACAATTGGCGTCGGTTGTAGAAAATCGTTATCGACATTCGCAAACCAGTACTGATGGTATCGTAAAGGGTAGCACCATTTCATCGTTGAAAAACCGTAGGGAGCTCCTAATGACCAAAGCTCTTAGGGGCAAAGGAGTCACACATTGGATGATGCCTAGAGGCGGCCAGGGCCACCTCTAGTAGAATCTGAGTCAGTTACTCCCTGGGGGTTCAGACAGTCAGGACATAACATTCAATGCTTACAAACTTATTGGCCAAAATGGCGCAATGCTTGGCTTACAATCGGTTTGCAAAAGCTTCCTAGTAGCAGTAGTAAGGAAAAAAAAAAACACTCTACATAATAGGGTTTCAAGAACCGACACTCCATCTTGTTAAGCCCGAGACAAAAGACAACACTCCATCCATATCAACCTTGATAGCCGGACGGATAGCAAATTCGTACTTCGAATAGTGGAGGGGATCTCCTAACGCTGACTCTATTAAGATCTCCATGATGACGCTTCAATGGAAAACGGAATTGAGATTGGACCTACTTAGTAGGCTCAATAATCAATGCGGTAGCCTCTAACAAGTTGTCGCTCTTGCTGGGTCGGATAGCCCCGCGATCAACCCGAACAAATGGACTAGGTCCCAAGTACCATACTCCATTTTCTGAGAAATCAAGGAATGGATCCCACCAAGAAGTTCACACTACTTGAGGTTCACTCTGTAAGATGGGAAGTCAAATTCGAGATCCCACATGATCCATGTCAGGTAACTTGATTGCTCTTGAATCACATATATGCCCTAATGTGCCGGGTATTCCATCTAACTTAGGTTACAAAGGTTGATTTGTTTCCACAACTGCCTACGGGATCAATATAGAGCTTCCAATTATCGTTATTGATCCATGCATAGCTCATTTCATGATTAGTGCATTATCTCTCTCTTTGATCTCCGAAGGGCAAGAATGATGATTAGGAACTATAGCAAGCGTACTAGGAGAGTACAACGAGATCGAGGAGTGCTCCGAGGAGTTGGCCGTGGCGAGCTACAAGCTCAAGCTGACTCCTAGGGAGAGACTTTGGGAGAAATTGACGGTCAACCCTTCGATTGACCTCTGAGATCTCATGTCCTAGGTCAAAATATTCACTTAGTTGGAGGACGACGTCAGATAGGCATAAAAAGCTAAGGACTGCACCCTGGGGGCGAGGGGCCATTCAAAAAGTGTAAGGAGAGCTCGGTTGATTACAAGAGCCGGGTGAGGTAAGGGATCAACGTGGATTTTAAGGAATCGATCTACAAACTCCTCGCCCAAATCCAGATCAGGCCGTACTTCGAAGCCCTGAGCCCTTGGGAATACCCAAGCGACATAACCAACGGTGGGTATTCCTTTCACGAAGAAAGAAGGGTACCTAATAGAGATATCCGCCCTAAAGTTTTTGCCTAGACTAGCTGGTCCGAGATGGACATTGAAAGAGTCACATTATTAGAAAAGACTTGAGCAGAAAAGCCGCGGCCAGACCTACCCGAGTTCGACCGAGCAAGACGAAATAGACAAAACCACTAAAAAGAGGAGGATCTTCCCTTAGGCACTAATTCACCTGATCGGTGGTCCAACCACCTAGATCGTAAGAATAGGATACGGGGAAGAGATCCAAATGATAAGACAAATGCACAAGGTTTTCTCGTCTAAGCACCGGCTAAGAAGCCAAGATAGACTATATCCGAACCAAGAACTATCACGTTTCACTAGAGCTGACCTGGATAGGGTGGCACCACCCCCACACTGATCCCCTGGTGATTCAGCTCACAATGACAACTAACGACGTGAGGAGGATCTGGGGATACAAGAAGTCCGTGTAAGGTGATGTATCCAACCTGTTTAAACTATTAGAGATTTATACTAAAAGACCTGCTTTGTGTAATGAAAATTTTAGTAGTTATTAATAAATTTAGTATTCTTTTTAATGAGAATAATGTTAGTTTATGTTTGCATTGGGTGCATTATTTATTTAATGATTGTGCATGTGTGTCTCTTTATTCTATAAAGTAACTAATTTTAGTGTGTAGATTACGCTTTACACACGAAGATCGATCATTGGTTCTTATGGAATATAAGCTTATCGTTCACAATATTGAAAACTAGACACACATCAGTAAGACTGTCGCGCAAGACTTTTAATAGTTTTCTTGACTATGGAAAATGTGCAGTTTCCCACTCCTTCTAAGTATCTTTGTGTGTAATTGAAAAGGCCCATTTGAGATAATTATTTTATACGACTGCTATACAATACTAATACCTCATATTATTATGAGTGCTTATACTCTTATCATCATATAATAGATAGACACATGCATTAATATTTATTATTTTAATTCATGCATAGTGAGATTCTTTATGGGTCAAATAAACCCAGTGAGTGGGCAATAATATTATGTGTATAGTGAATATAATTCTATTGTAATCCCATCCGGTAATAGGGATTGTTGATACCCCCTTAAGAAAACTTAGAATTTCGATTATATCATAACCCTACAAGTGGATTATGAATCGTGACATATCAAATAAGTTAAGTGAATACTCAAGGAATTAAATAAGTCTATAAATTTCATTGTCATAATTTAATTTAATAGATTGGTATCTATCATCTTATGTATGGGAGATAAATAAGCATTAATAAAAGGAGCTCGATTAAATTCTGGTATGACAGATACAATTCAATTATTTAGTGGTCTTAATATAATTTACATAAATCGGATAATCTGGTTGGATTAGGAAAAAGTTTTTTCCTTGTTTGTGTAGGAATTCTAATCATATTTATCATTTGGTTCCTTCTATAGCCGTTATATACACGCACTCTATTATAGCTAAGGTTACGATATCTTTTTGAGATTCACATTTTGTAAAAACAAAAATATTCGGAGACTCCTAGCAGCCCTTGAGCCCACTCTTTCTAGGGTAAGGAGTGTGTGAGGAATGAAATAAAATTGAGGTTATGATCAGGCGCTAATTACCTATTCTGTTCATTAATCAACGAGGGTATGATATAATCAATGTAATTAGTATCTGGTAGATCAAATTAATTTTTTGGTATTATGGTAATTCGCTATCAATCGGGTCATGAAAATTCGCGCAGTCCCCAATAAGTGATATTCAGAGCCGTTGGGGGGTGGGTTTTTTGGTTTTTCTGGAGTTTTTGTGGTTTTCTTGTTTTTTTTTGGTGTTTGTTCGTTGGTTTTCTCCTATATCGTATACTACCTATCATATTCTCTGAAAATTGATTATCCTTAAATTGGGGGTTTTGGGGTTGTATCATATAAGAAGAAAATTTGGTCTCAAGGTCAGACGGCATATTCATGCCTCCTTCTGACTTGGATCCTAAATGCCTCAACCTACCGTCTGGTTTTCTTCATGTACCCATCCACAAAATTGCCTTAGAGAAGTTGTCTTCCATTTCCCTATTCACATCATGCACAACACATGAGTCTCCCCTCGTCTCTGTTCCTAGCCATCATCCCCGCAGTGTATATGGCACTCATTCTTCCTGGGGCCTCCTCATGGATCTTGTTGGAGCATCAACCATGATGAAGTCCCACTTTGTCTCATACACTTCATTGGGCAAGCCCTTTAGGGCTAGTTGGCACATGGAGTACCTGTTTGGGATTTAGACGATAAATTATTAATTAATGTACAGGGAAAGGAAATATAAGCTCGGAATCATGAAAATCGGTGAAGTAATAAGCAATTAAAGAGCATGGTTAGAAATCTAAATAGGGCAGGCGAGAAAAAGCCTAATTTATGAGTGACACGGTAACGCTATCCAAAAGTCGTACTCTAGCCATTGTTATTGTAGGTTATGGCGAATGAATATTGCTTCAAGATATAACCCATAAATCTTATAGAATGTCTAACAAGTTGCACAATAAGCAACAAACGACTGCAAGGTATAACTTTCATAGAATCAAAAGCCAAAAAAATTAAATATATATTTTTAATAAATTATTAGTAAGTTGGATTTATTGTCATAACCCACATTTTCAAACAAAATCGATCTACTTAAAACATGATCATGAACAAGAATATAAATATACCCTTGAAAAAATAAGTGGATATACAAAGTCATGTTGCTAAGATCTTTCTAGTTCAAATTCATATTAAACAAAAAAAAAAGATTTAGGAGGTTACCATATAAAATGATGTGCCCTTTTATGATTATTGCATTTAAATCAAAACATCCACCATTGTGTGTTGTAATTCCAAAAATGTCACAGACACGTAATTTCTAGAAGGGTTTTCTTCGTAAAATTTCGGTTTTGTGAATCACTTTCCTTATCAAAAAAGAAAGTGTGGGGTTGTGAGGATAAAAGAAAACCGCACGCAGACAAAGGTGGTGGCTAACAAGCAATTTCTCATGGCTTGACCCTGTTCAGCCGAGTTTGCAAGACAACAATAATGAGAAGGATTGCCTGGAGTTGTTCTGAGTACAGCTCTCTGATAGTCAAGTTAGTGACCAAAAAAAAAGAGAACAAGAGAAGGGTTATTGGCTCCGGTCTTGGAGAGAGAAAGTCTAGAGAGAAAGAGAGAAAATCAGTATTGTCTTACTTGTGCGAGTGAGTCTGTCCCTTTTTATAAAGTAGCTCGATGCGTGTGAGGACGCACCAATTACCATGTCAGTAAATATGCGAATAACAAAATCATACTCCTAGGGCATGGTTGGTAGTTAGCCCATCGCATCATTAGTGTTTGAGCCAAGTGTGAGGGTGGCAGAGTAAACTTGTCATGTTAGTTATCCTCTGACTCTAAAACTCGGATTGACTTTGCTTGAAAAAAATTGTTCAAGGATCTTCTCATCCGATCGAGCTATTATGTGAAAATGATGACCCAAAAATTTTCTATGAACAACCGTATAGTGACCGCGCTCGTCTGACAAAACCCCGTTGTAAGGATTACTCAACGACCAATGTATCACGGGAAAAGCCAATATCCAAATTACTATGAAATAACAGTTCTAGCGGAGCCTGTCCAAGTTCGTCCAAGATGGTGAAGAAGGAGATTCTATCTTTATAGAAGAATTTACTTTAAGTTTCTCTAAAACGTACCTAGTGTCACCAAGTTGCAAGTATTAAAAATAAATCATTGTGTGTAGTATTTCAAATTATGCCATAACATACATTTGTGGCCCCCTATGTCTCCCCACGATTTAAACCCGACCGGACGGCCAGTTCGAACAGTGAAACGTCTCGACCGCAAAGAAATGGTTCGATCAACCCCTTTAACCCAGTGAACATATAAAACTGGACTGAACTGTCACGACTCGCGGTTCAACCGCGAACCCGTCGAACCGGAGCTGATTTTGGCGAACTGAGATGGGTCTTTACATGCATCAACCGCCCTGGATCTTCAACCGCGACGACATCGTACGATTCCGAGAGGACGATTAGAGTCGCGATGAAGCAGAGCATGAAGAACTTGGTGGCCATTGTTGGAGATAACGAGCTATTTTGTGGCTCTTATTTTGGTTTCTCTCTCTAGGTTTTCCTCCTCTCTGTTTCATGTTGGTGGCGGATTCGGTGGAGTGGTGATTGGTCCATGGTGGTGGTGGATTCGGTACCGGTGGTGGTGGCCGGCGGCGAGGGCCGACGGTTGAGAGAGAATCGCAACGGGGGAGGGGTTTGGATCGACTGATTTCACAGAGGTTGAGACCTTGGGTGTTGGGTTGGGTCACTGTGATTTCTCAGAGGCGTGACTATTGGGGTTTTAAACTCAAATCACGCTTTAGAACCTCATAATTTAAGTATAACTCACTTGACTCACAATGTTTAAATTATTCTAATTTAGACCCCAATCACAATTATTTTTAGTTATTATCTATTATAAATTAATTTAGGACGTCACGATTCAATAGCGGTTCAATAAACGGTTGAACGCCTGACCAATTGAAACAGGTGACCTATGACCCGGTATTTTTTCGGTTCACTCACCGATCTAGGTTTCAAAATATTGATTTGTGGAATGTTTTCTTTATAAAAAATCGGTTTTGTAAGTCACTCTCCATATAAAATAAGAAGGATATACTTTTAAGTTTCTAAAATGTACCTAGTGTCACCAAGGGCAATGCTAAAACATTTATCATCACATGTCATTATTCCAATAATTCCGCTAAAGCATAATTTCGAAAGGATTTTCTTTATAAATATGGGTTTTGTAAAGCGCTTTCCTTATAAAATAGAAGGGATTTTACTTTAACTTTCTAAAATGTACATAGTGTCACCAGGGTAGTGTCTGGACCCCTGCCAACTACCATTAGATTTCTGCTGGTTAACTTTCTTCATAAGAGTGACATGATATAGCCCAACGGGAAATTTCAGCTTCATCTGCTCAATCCAAGCTTCATCTTCATCCCAAGAAAATCGTGAGCCCACCGTAGATCAGTGCACTCCACATCACAGGCTATCGTGGCCAAGCTGAAAACCAAGAAGTTACCAGGGGACTTCTTCTCCAAAAAACTTTGGCCGTCACGATATCTCTTTGTGTGGTTTGTGGGAAGTGATGGTGAGGTTCTCATGCATTATACTGGGTAAAGCGGAAGGTGGGATTTTCGTGCAGGTTGAGGCGCAATGGTTGGTTGAGTCTTACCAAGACTCGCGGATTTGGGAAGCTAGTTTTGTTTTGTTTTTTGTTTGGGTGGTTGGAGAAGAAAAGGTTTGATCGGAAGCTAGAGGTTCGACCTTACACGAAGAGGAGTGAGAAAGCGAGGAAGACGTTGATGACGAGAAGTTTGAGGTTTAGGGGGTGTTGGGTTTTCGGTCTGATGTTTTCGTGTTTGTTTGGTGGGAGAGAAAGTGTTGGAAAAGTTCAAGAATTGTGAGGAAAATTATATGTACAATGGTTGGGGGGAGAGCAATGAAAGGTAGGGATGGGAATTTGATGCTTGGAGATGACTTAGAAATGAAAGGGGACAAAATAGGGAATTGTGATGAAGACTGAGACCACTGCACGGATTTGGATTGAAGCAATGCTTGTGGGTGGGATGCATGTTTGTTGAAGTTCTATTGGGGGGTTTGGAACTATGATAGATCTGTCAATTTTTGATCAGTTGGTTTCAACCATCTGCAGAGCTACCCAAAAATATCAGCTTTTGTAGAAAGTCCCTAACTTCTCATCTACCCCCTCGGACAGGGTTGATATATATTGATGGGAAACAATACAAGTAATCTCAAAAGGTGCAAATAACAAGATTTGCTCATGTAATATTACCAAAATAGTCCAAATATTCACCCTACATATTTGTAATAGAAAAAAAACACACAACTTTCTTTACACAAGGAAGCCGGAACCTTCACCAAAAATGATGCGTAATAAATCTCCATAATTATATTAACATACACTACCGTAACATTCACCACAACCGATTATTTTTTATTACAAAAGTTCGTAACATAATGTTACCACACTGACATACACACCCATTGTAATATTCATCACACCGATCATGACATATACCGCAATTAATAGTAACATTAGTTACATTAGCCACAACTGATCACATTTTTATGGTGATGGTACTATAGATTTTGCCATGAAAGAACCGGGAGATTATGGGGACAAAACTACAAAAAGTCACCAACCATGCATCCGAGAAGCTGAGGTTTAATATGAGAGAGAGGAGAGAGAGCGAGAGAGTACTCGGGCTCATGAAAGAAAAAATGCGATTCTTATTTGGGAAATTATGTTATTGGAAAATTGACTCGCATACCAAAACGATTTGCCTTACAGTAAATTGGTCAAGTAAAAACCAGCTTAGCTTGAGCGTCCATGAATATAATCCCGCAACAAAAAAAAAAAACTTCGTTCTCCAAAATAAACACTACCAGTTTGTATGATTCGGCGACACATCTGCCACATATTGTACGAAGGGCCAAGGATTTGATTTGCTTCTGAATTTCCAAAAAATTTCTCAATCACCTAAAATTTTTCGAAGGACAGAGCGGATATTCTGGCGCCACGCACGGAAAGCCAAACGGGTCCTGAAAATCCGAGGTCTCTCATAACGATGAACGTTCCAAAATCCGCGATAGATTTCAAAAAATTGCTTGAAAGGTTACCGGCCATTTCCGGTAGTGCAGCAGTGGGACTAGTTTTGTCCATTATCACCCTTCATTTTTTGGTCTGGTCTTGGTCTGGTCTGTCAAGCGAGCGTGGAGGACCAGCATGTTGGATATGTTTCTAATGTTTCTTGAGCTTTCCTCGATGTCCCGACCAGAAGAAGCAGATGGTCCTGAGTAGTGGATTTTTTTTTTCGGTTTTCTTCTTCAGAGCATTAACCTAGGCCCAACAAAAACCAAAAAGTCTTTCAGATACCAACATTGTTACTTTTGGTTGCTGTTTCAAAACCGGATTTTCAAGAACACTTCTCACGAAGGGGGGGGGGGGGGGGGGGGGGGGGGGGGGGGGGTTTTTTTTTTTTTGGAAACTGTTTTGAAAACAAAAACACTGTCATTTTTGTCCCTCATTCATTTTTTAGCACAGATGGTTTTCAGAGTTTGAAAACAAAAAATGAGTTTCTCCAAAAGAATTCCTTGAAAATGTGTTTCGAAAACCGTTAACCAAACAAATTTTCTGAGTTTTTTATGGAAAATGGAAAATGGAAACAGAAAGGAGAAAACATAAACTGAAAGTTGTATAGGTGCATCGGTAAGTTTGTCTCATCAATACCCCATATAAAAGTCATGAACCATTCCTGTGCGAGTTCATGGTTTATTGGTTAAGCTTTGAGAGTCTTCCAATCAATTCCATGAGACCGATACTGTGAGGCACCTGCTTAAAGAGAGGAGTTTTGGTACAAGCAAGATGGCACCTTGTGGTCTACTTTAATTCCCTTCCCAATTCCTTTCAACGGCATTTTTCTACAGTCTAATTTTTTTTAATTTGTGAGCAACATGACTTCAATCTCTCAATAACCATGAACAGTCAATTGGGGCATACCATGAACTTCTAAATGAACATAAAAGAAGAAAGAAAAAGAGTTGATCCTTTACCATTTAGAATCTTTCCAGATGCTGGTGTTCATCTTTCGTATGAGACTTGGGCACCTCGACAAATGGTGGACCATTCGTGGTTTACAGAGGATCGGCATCATCCAGTTGATTATATACTGGCATTAGACGCTCCTCGGCCAGTGTGGGTTCCATTCGTCTCGGCCTACATTATCAAAACCAAGAACTGCTCGAACCGCAACCGAATTGGAAAACCTGGACATCTGGGGGGCAATCTCCTAGGTCTAAAAGATCTCTGGGGTCCTCAACGTGGACCATTACTTGAAGACGGAAGCACTGGTTGTCGAGAATCCATCAGAGCTTCACCTTCATTTCTAGAAGATCAAAAGCACCAACCCATTGCAGATCCGAGAGACCATTTGTGGTGTTCCTCTAGGGAGGCTCATATGGAAGCCAGACACACCCTTCTTCTCCAGAAGATGTATTGTTCAGTGTCTTTTGCATTGATTGGTCTCGCAGATTCTGAATGAGCCAAACAGCGAGAAGAAACGAAAAATAAATTATTGCATAAACTTGACTCACTCACTCTACGTGTATAGTAAAATTAGCTGTACAGAACAGGACATACCACTCTGGATGCCTGCAATCTGCCTTCGCATATGGTGCCGTGGGAACGGGCTTTAGATTCTCTGGAGCCTTTCTGGAGCATCGTTTGCATGCCCTTTACCCGTCGCCTGCTTTTTGCCTGGTATAACGAGGGAGAGAGATGAATACTATAAAATAAGTGCGAAAAAAATATATATTTAACCAATAGAGTAACGGCATTCCAAACAGAGTTCTCACTTCTCATAACGGCTCGGGATAGATAAAAATCCCTATTAGTTACATAAGTCACAAGTGTGCACATTATTTGCCACACTAACAGATTTTAAGAAAGGTTCTCATTTTCTTTTTCATTTCACTTTCAACAATGGTCGCAATCAAATTGGAAAAAACTAGGTATGGAAAGGGGTTTAAATTTGAACAAAAGCAGGGGACTGCATACTTCTGCTGCCTCATCTCGAAGCTTGGCATCGAACTCCTTGTCGGTGGGTATTTGGCAAAGTTATGGATCACAAGGAAGAGGCTTGTGTTGAAGAACTGGAAAAGAAAAAACGGTACTAAAAGTTAGGCAAACTACCAGAAATCAGCAAAAGCAAACTAGAATAAAACATTGTATGAATACCAAGAAATAAGGATGTAGTGGCTTTAGATGGCGTAAAGCGTCAAATCCGATCCACCTTAAGAAAAAGACGATAACATCTGGCAGGGAATCAAAAGGAAAATATCGATCTACAACCAAATCCAAAAAAGGAACAGAGTGTCGCATTCTATCTAATTAGACTCCACCCAATTACCACTTTTTTAATTACTAGGCTTGTCAAGCACAATTTTTTTGTATAGAGCTTACAACCAACAATCTGTTTATGGAGTTCTAACAGTTGTTATGCTCCAGTTCCATAAGCAGAATAACCTAATTTGAGAAAATAGAGAAGTCTGTGGAGGATCCCTGTATTCAACATCAATCTGATGATGACAAAGCTTCCATGTTATTGCTTCGACCAAGAGCACAAACAGAGGATAAGCATGACAAAGCAGGATTGAAACTTGAAAAACCTAAAGAAACATTGTCACGTGGGAAGATTAAAAACAACCAAGCAGTGAAACACAAATTTACCTAACTTTGAAGTGCAGCAGAAGCCGATCCCCCACGGGGGGGGGGACACTCGGGTCACACAAGGAGGACATCTAAAAGATCAAAACGAAGGAGGGAAGTCTGAAAGTCTCAGGGCTACAGAACGCTTGTAAGGATGTGAGGTTTAAAGATAGTCGCTGTGTGCCCACTTTTGATTTGTTCCAATATTCATCAGATGGGGAGCCACAAAGTTTGAATATTTTATGCAGTTGTTCAACCTGCAAATGATGCAAGCAGAACATCTCAATGACCTTTTCTTGTAAGCAGCATATCAATGACAAACAAAATCTAGCTCACCTTAAGGCACCAACAGACAGCTTTTATCCTACATAGCATAATAAAATACATATAAAACATGATCTCGCACAAACATTTGAATATTATGACTCCTTGCAGCATGAGAATCATGGTCTGCAAACCCCCGCCATGAGCATAGCACATCCATCCAGATAATATTCAATGCCTGCTGTAAGAAATTTAATTTGGTTTCTATTTTCCGTGCATGTGGGGTCGTGGTTGTAGTGGTGGGGTGGGACTTGCAATATTTGAGTTATTTCAAGCAGGTAGATGTCTTAGATGCTTATGAGTTGAGCTTACTAAGCAATTTTGTCAATCTATTGTCAAGACACCTTTTCATGTAAACTCAAGTACAGAAAGCCCTTACATTTGGAGGAGTCGTAACGACCCCAGACAAACCCAATACCACAAAAGCACTTTTTAAATTTGAATTAAAGAAATATTAGCATTTTCTGATCGCAAAACCTTCGGACTTCATCAATGAATTACTGATCATTTAGACCTATGGACAGTACGTGGTTGTGTAAAACCTCAACTTTCCATAGAAACTCATTTTTTACAATTGTTTTTTTGAATAGTACTAGTTTCCCACCTCTTTAGTTCTGTGCCTCTTCTTCGAACCCAATTTCC
>VIGQ01001224.1:0-2500 GCA_009663005.1 Actinidia chinensis | reverse complement strand
TGGTTGGTCATGGTGAGTTTGATTGCTACCGTGGTAATTTTGGTTAAATTTTTGACAGTAGTAGTCGTTGGAGCAAATTGGATAATAAAAAAAAAAAAATTAAAGGACGAAAGTGGGAGAAAAAACCTTTAGGGATAATCAGAAAAATAGTAAAACTTAAGGGGGGAACATGTAATTCACTATTTTTTAACATATTTGAGAGGATGGTCAATGTCACTTGTCTTGTGCAAAACTCGGACAAACATTCACCTTAGAAGCCGCCACGGCCACATTCCAGGTAGGCTCGTTTTCTTCCGACCCGACTTGAAAAACTCCCGAAGCTGTAGCAACACAATCTCTCTCTCTCTCTCGTGCATTACCTTAATATTCTCTCTCCTCTCTCGCTCTAAAATCTCTTTTCGGGTTTTCAATTTGCTCTCGCGGCCCCGAGATTTGCCTCGTAAGCTTTTTTCCGATCTCATTTCCCTCTTGTTCGCTCTCGATTAGTTCAATTTAGGATTTGTGGTTCATTCTCGGCGAATGTGTGTGATTGAATTTTTTTTCCTGAACTTTTTGTGGTTTAATTTTCGTTTTTTAATTGATTATGTACTTTGTGTTGGTGGTCAACATATTGATATTGTATTCTGTTTGCTGTGATTTTTGCATTGTGTATGGTTCTGTTTATGTTTTTTTGGATATTTTTTTGGTTAATTGGGAGGATTTGAACGTAGATGGAGTTTGTCAGTTACATGGGCAGTTGCGATGTTGAATGTTCATGTTTATGTGTATATAAATTCATGAATTTTGGTGCTATTCAATGGTTACAAGGAAGGTGAATTGAAGTAATATACGCGTATTGGTTGGCTTAGGATATAAATACCTAATTTTGACCATAGCAGATAGGTGATTTGAAATACTTTTATTGGTTGATTAATCATATCCATGAAACATGAATGCATTTTTGTGTATGCAATATTGATTTCTGTGTGGAATTTAAATATACAGGTGGACCTAGAATGTTAGTATTGGAGTGTTAGGTGAGATTTGGGGAAGATTATAAAAGGGTGCGTCTGTGGACCATATGTTCATTTTTTTAAGGAAAATTCCTCTTCACAACTGGTAAAGAAGCAAAATGTCGTTAAATCAAGAGGCAATGGTTTCAAAAAGTTTTTAGGTATATTTGGAATTGGCAATGTATAATCCACTCATCTTTTATGAGTATGTTTATGAACTTGCTAATGCCAGGGTCTGGACCAACTTCCTCGATTTGTTAAATTGTGACCGAGAGCAATGGCATGAGAAACCAAAAAGTCTCCATATGTCATCTGGAGTCCTTAACTTTACGTCCTTTGCAGTATTGGGCTCCGCAAACTATTTGGAATGCTTCTTTGAGACCTCAGAGAATCCAACAAAGTAATGTGAGTTTTGATAAGTTGCTAATGAAGTATGAATTAAGAGAATTTTATGAGTTTCATGGAAAATTAGACACAGAAGTGTTTGTCATGTCGTTTACCTTTGTTCCCCCTATGTGGATGTTTGTTTATGTAGGGTTGTGGATCAGGCATTGGGACTTGTTGTATTTTCTCTTAATTACGTATGTTATGCTAGTTACGTGTCTTCACGATTGGAAAGTATGGTTCGTTGTACGGATGAAATGCCTTTCTTTCACTTCATCTGAATGGTACTAGCATGCCACTCCATTGAAGTATATAGAGTATTTCATTAGAAGTATTAAGACTTACTCCCCCCACCTCCTTCTTACATCCGTGAGAAGAAAATAAATATGTTATATTAGTTAACGTGCCCTCACGATTGTATGATTCTGTGTATGGATGAAAATGCCTTCTTTCCACTTTTATTAGAATGATATGAGTATGTCATTAAATTGAAATAAAGTTGCTTCTCAAAATTTAAGGTCTTGTCGGGGTTTGTGCTAGTAAATACTTATACAAGTTGTTAGACCTGTACTTAATATTGCTTTGCTAGATTAGGCTAAATCTCTTGCCTTTTATATTTTGTTCTCCTGTTTTGTAAACTGCTCATCTCTCTTTCTCTCTCTTGGCTCACTCGGGGTTTATTTTGTTCCTGCTATGTTTAGGTTGGTTGACTGGGTATTCTATCTCAGGGTTTAAATGTGAAGGCTCCGAATGCATGTGTGGGCTTGTGAACACATCTTACATCTGATGGAATGTTACCGATGTTAAGGAAAGGGATTGATGGTTTAGTAAATGCAAAGAATATTGTGTGATCAATATAGTGGAAGGCATATCGTGTTTGTATTGTTGTGAAGTACTCGCTTTGCTCTCAGTGGTCAATACAGTGATCTACCCTATGATTTCTGCTGAGAGGATTAGGGTTTAAACGCACTTAGTGATTATCATATACAGTTGTTCACTGAGAAGGAAGCATTTAAAATATCAGGGATGTTTTCTATTTCCATGCTGGCATAGAGCATGCGTGGAACCTGTTCTTTGGGGTAATGCCCCTGACGAGATTTGCTGTTGATGCACTCGGTGTGGTG
>VIGQ01001268.1:22500-25000 GCA_009663005.1 Actinidia chinensis | reverse complement strand
ATCAAGTTCTTGTTGTCAAAGGGGATCTCAAAAATTTGAAGGGAGGGGTTTGAGAAAGTTGAGGGACATGTCCATATCAGACCAAATGCGAGGGTCTCCCTGTACGATATCAATTGGAATTGTGCTTTTATGTTTATTTAAGTATCATTGCAATTAGTTCCATGGAGCTCATGTGACCAACTTACTTTTTTGTCAAGAAAACTCTTGCTTGTAAATGAAAAGGAGCTTTGGCAAGGTACTTCGAGCCCGGGAATCATGTGAAGGTTGTCTCGTGCATCAGAAGGTGCCGCTGGTATGGGTTACAAAGGTTGCAGGGCACTTAGTATCATCTTTGTCTGTACGACTAAGGAACTGTAGCTTTGTTATTTGAAATACAAAATATTTGATATTCTTTAATGGAAAAGTGATGCGAATGTTGTTGTTTTCAATACTAGTGTTTGCCGATAATGTTGTGAGATCTCTGAGGTAATAACTGGTGTACCATATTGGGGACTTGAGCTGCCGTCTTGTGATGCTGGAGTGATCTTCTATGTTGTTGCATTTCTTTTTTCTTCCTGTTGGCTTAAGTTGTTTGCTGATCTTGATTTTTGTGCATAATAATGAAGCTTTTGGGTTAATCATACGTGTAGAAACTGAGCTTTCCAGTGAAATATTTTGTTTGAATGACTTCGCAAAGATTTTTATGACTTTCCTCTTCTAAGAATCTAAAGAACTTCTGAGTTTTGCATGTTCTGAAGGAGTCCCCGGAGAGACCTGAAGTTGCCACTTACAGACTGCGAGAGATCAAATCAAGCTTAGAGAAAGACTTTTGCTCACGATCGGTGCAAAAAACAGAGTATCGGTGAAAGATGTTTGTTAGAATTCGTGAATGCCCATGGCAGTAAGACACCACCGCTTACCGTAACTTATTCTGATTATCTTGTAAATTAATTTTGATTAGACAGATTGTCCACTGTTCTATCAAATTCAGTGAAACAGGTCCAGTTGACATCTTTTTGAGGAATTCTGTTCATTTTACGAATCGTCATCATCGTGGGCAGCGGGCTCATATGCTCTAAATCCCCAGTCGTGCATAGTAGTTGTGGATTTCCTTTGTGTGAACAGCGATAGAAATGTACACATTATTTATGGATTTTTTTCCGGTTAGGGGGGGTTTTCCATTTTGTTTCGGAGTGTTGCTTCATATTAATCTCTTTACATTTTCCTTCAACAGGGTGGCTCATTGGCTCAAGTTACTCTCATCTTCGGGTCTCCAGCGCGTGTCTCATTCCTCCTGGGAATTTCCTCAGTCTCAAGGATGTAAAAACTCTTCGAGGCGAACACTTGTCCTCGTGCCATCAGTCGCTGCTGGGAAAGGTGGGAAAACAAGATTTTTTCATGAACACTACAAAGATGCGGATTGTGATTGCAGACACCAGATTCACAAGAACATAATGAAGTCGATGTGTCCTCGTGCCATCCAAAATATAGGACAGAATAAGGTTGCTGCAAAGATAAACAAGTGTATAATGGCTGTAAAAATATATTCTCATTCACTCTTTTAGTCCCTTTTAAATAGCCTCCTCAATCTTTCATAATCTCAGGAAATATAAGCAATAGGATCTAAACTGCAATCTTTTTGTGGATATCAATTTTTGCGTTCCAACGACCAAACTCGAGCAAACAATTATAGACCCCAAAAGGATTACCCGTCTGCTCATCTCAATTACCGTCAAAGAATTTTAGAGCTGTGTAGTTGTATCACGCTGTATTCCAAACCCTAGCTCAATAAGCCTGGTGACTTTGCTTCAAATTCCGCCTCCTTGTGCACAAATAACCCTCCATTTAAGACGTGACTCTCATAAATCATAAAAATCCAACAAACGTGCCCTTACTTCATGGAAGGATGCCGCTATACAAACAAAAAGTTTATGCAAAAATGGTCCAGGACACGCAGAAACAGTTGCGGTTAGCCATATCCTATTTAGGCTGTGTTATGATCAAGTATTTGCAGAGCAGTGCTCCGTGGTGGAGGTGGAGGGAGGCAGAGGGAAAGGAAAGGGAGGCAAAAACTGGAAGAAAAGAAAGGAAGGTGGGTGTGTTTGGAGAGGGAGGGAGAGGGAGGTGAGAGCCATCTTTTGGTTGAGACTCGATAGTGATGTATTATGACAACTATGCTTGCCGTTCAGGATGGTATAGTAATATGATCAAAAATAACATGGTCAGCTTAGCATTATTGCTGGTTTTGTGGTGAGATTCTTGCAATGAACTGAGTTTTTTTCTTGTGGTGTGTGCATGTATCATTTTTCGGTGAAGTACTCATTAAGATCCAATTAATACTAGTATAGTCACTTAGACACACGAAGCAACCTTGGGTAGGGGGATTAGAGCTTAATATGGCAAAAATGAAGACATGGTTTAATTCAATATCAAAGCCCTCAGTGCAAGATAAATTATGCTCAGCTTATGATCTGGATTTGCTCTATTTATACACAACTAATATTTTTGACGGAATCGCAGA
>VIGQ01001268.1:10000-17500 GCA_009663005.1 Actinidia chinensis | reverse complement strand
CGAAATTTCAACTTCCTTAGTTTTTTTTTTAGTTTACACAAATACAGGGAAGCAGTGAAATGTTGTTACGAACGGGCTAATTTTGCATTTCCTTTTTGTAGAATCACGGGAAAATGGTGTAAAACCATAGGGACTGCCTCTGAACTTGAGAATTCAAAAAACATATCACCATGATATGGAATAAACATAAAATAGGAAAGCTTTGCAGTTGAACCTAGTAGAATTGAACAATTCGTGCTTTAAACCACTTTTATTTCCTCACTGACAACAAACTGGTAATCATCAGCAGAAAAGTAACTGACAATTTGCCCACAAAGAGTTAGTTATTCTTTTAAAGAGTTAAACAATCACTTTGAAAACTAAATCAAATTATCAACACTAGTTCCAAAATTGGGGGTGGCAAACCATTAATAGATGACATCACTCGTGTTGTTAGAGGCGAGAGCGCACCGAGGCGCAAAAGTCTGTGAGCTCATGAGCGAGGCGAGGCGCCCACCATTATGGATATAAAAAAATATAATTAAGACACCTAATTCCAGTGTTATTACAGGTGAGAGGCACAAAGACGGTAAAAAAAAATAGAAACATAGAAAAGTTACTGTGCAATACTCTTATGTGAGAGAATAAACGAGAGAGAAAAGAGAGAATAGAAGAGAGACTGAGAGAAAGAGAGAGAGAGAGAATAACGATGCCTTAACTTTGTCGACGTAACGACGCCAGATCAACGGCCACACTACAGATCTGAGTTTCGATGACGAAGATTACGAATCGCACGAGACGTGAGAGGCGCATGAGGCGAGCCCTCATTGAAGTGGTTGTGCCTCACTCACATCGAGGCGCCGTGTGCGAGAATCATGCGCACGCCTTGAGGAACGCGCCTCAACATCACTTCCAATTTTTTTTTTTCATTATTGTGTTGTCACTGTCAAAAAACGAAGAAAAAAAAACAGTTTGAGTCTATACTGAAGAGAAGTGACGAAGTTTTTGTTTGATGCCCCCCAATTCTCATCAACTGAGTATCATGAAAGAGTTCATATAGAGCAACAGATAGCAAGAAGGTAACACGGAATTGGTGTTACATCCAATAAAGATTAGCACGACGCACTTCCATCTAATAATCATAACCGCCCCACTAACCATGATCACTAACTTGCGCAGCTGGTGCCACAAGGAGCTTAGTTCCTATTTACAAGTTCAGAGTGTTGTCCCTCATCATACAGTCAAATAAATTCGACCTCACGTTACATATAAACTGAAAGGACTAATTAAATCCGCCAGGAAAGCTCCCTATGGTTATATGCACGCACTTGATGTTTGCTCAGAGAGATCACAGTATAACACTGGAAATTTCTTCAATGCTGAAGTTTAATGCAGAAAATATACATGACATATAAACATATATACCTATATATTTTGCAATTTACTTCAATTCTGAGTTCAACAAAGCGGAGATGGGAAACTATTTGAAATTCAATAACCTAGCGGGTTGATGAAGCGAAAGTGCGAAGACGACTTCATTTTGATTGAATGAGAGCTGGAGGACTTAGGCGACTGCCATTCAAAATGGACGAAACAAAGAAGGGGGATGCGTGTCGACACAGAAACCAAGTTTGAAGCAATGGGGAGTAGATGAACCCTTGGATTCCACATGGGATGTTAAAACTGGAGGTTTAGAGTATGTGCTATGCCTAAAAATCTGCAAAACTACGCCATTTTGGCACCATTTTGGAAAGCCATGCTCTTTAAACTGTGTCATCAGGGGGGAAAAAAATCGAAGGTGCACCACACTTGTTGTCAGTGATTGTGGACAGAAGAATGGAAATCGTTCGATAGAATTGAGGAAATTCTAAAAAAAAAAAAAATATGCAAAACCCAATTATTTTAGTTGTGCCCTAATTTCACCTAAGGGATGCTAGTTCGTGCAATTTTTCTCTACTTTTTTCCAAAATCCTTCCAACAATACCACAATTTGGCTCCTAATCATCCCCCAAACGCCCACTACCAGATTTCCAAAACACTATATTTCAACTACCACAGTCATCACTTCAAAAAAAAAAACGTCCACTTCAAAATAATATTTTTAACTGCATATGCAATAAACATATAACATAAATATATGTGCACAATTATACAAAATCTGTGTAGCAAACCTGAAGAAGCGTGGCGGGCGGGGCGGACGGTGGCCCTGCGACCTGAGGAGAATGAACGGAAGAAGACCGACGGGGCTCTGGCTGAGCGGTGGAGAGCGACGTCTCTATTGCCCTTACCCTGTTCAATCTGGAGCCAATAAAACTACGTTCGTTTCTACTGATTTCCCGAAATTCCTTTTTTTTTTTTTCTTAACACAAAGTAGTGTCTAAGGGAGAGGAGCAGCCTAGTGACTGCAATTGGTGGCCGAGTTCGGCGAATCCGGTCAGGTGTTCAGCCCCCAGAATTGACATGGCTCGGTTAGTTCGACGTATCGGGCCTGGATTGGACCGTAGATCGCTGCCAATAAACTGGGCTGGATACCCATTAAGTTATTCTCATAAAAAAGAATAGTTTGTTTTGGATTGTTTGTAAGTCCTTTTAATTGAAGTACGGGAATAACACATTATCGATTTAATATAAATTAATTACGGAAAGGGCTATAATGATGTTAACCCTTTTTATAGCGTCAATCGGATTATGTTGCCAAATATTTTGATGACAACAAATTATATCTATGCTCTAATGTATTAATTCAAGTTATGATTAGTTGCAAGCAAAACATTCAAGCACATATTCTCAAGGAGCAAAGAAAAAATAAATCGAAGATATTTGGACTGCAAAAACAAAGAAAACTTAAAGTACTGAAGATCTCAAGAATTGAAAGAACTTTCATTAGGGTATTTTTGTAAAGCTCTTATATGGTTAAATTCTTGAGAGCCTAAAATGACCTAATATCCTAAGTGCATTTTAAAAAATACAAAAGTGCATTAAAACTTAGAGTCTTAAAAATGTGATAGCAATAATTCTTTGTCTTGAAAATGTAATTATGAATTTTGAAAATATGGGGCAAGCTAATTGTGACTTGAAAAATTTGATTCCAAATTTGAAAAATATGCTAGAGCAACAATTTATGACTTTGAAAATGTGATTCCAAGTTTGAAAAATTGGTTCGCAAACATATTTCTGACTTTGAAAATGTGGTTGCACTTTGAAAAATTGGAAGAAAGAAGAAACAATTGCTGACTTGAAAAATGTAGTTGCAACTTTTAAAAATTCTGGATAGCAAACAATTTCTGACTTGCACAATTTGATTCAAGTTTGAAAAATTGGTTAGCAACAATTTCGACTTTGAAAATGTGGTTGCCACTTTGAAAAATTGGACGAAAGAAACAATTTCTGACTTTGAAAAGTAGTTGCCAAACTTTTGAAAAATTAGATAGCAACAATTTCTGACTTTGAAAATGTGATTTCAAATTTGAAAATGGCTTAGCAAATTTCAAGTCCCTCCAACGGTTATATTCTTGCTTAAGGCTATAAATACATATCATTAGCTTTCTCATTTTAAGTAAGCAATCAGTGAGAAAACAAGCTTAACTCAGAGCATTACTTCTTCAATTTTCTTGAGCCTTTCAAGTTTTAATTTGTACAGAGTTCTAGTGGAGAGGAGATCATTTGTAAAAAGCTTCATTGGTAATCCCTTCTCAAAAAGGAGAATTGTTATTGTGAGAGAAATCTAAAATCCGATCAACAGTTGCTTGTATCAAGAGGGTTGGAGTGACCCTGTGAGGTGTGAAGAAATTTTCCACCTTGTGAAGAAGAGTGGTGTGCTCTTTGTGTGTAAAGGTTTGAATCCCCGTAAGAGTTTGGATTAGGGATTGAAATCTCAAGTGGTGTGCTTGGAGGAGTGGACGTAGGTCAGGTAGACCGAACCATTATAAATCGCCGAGGTTGATCTCTCTCCCTATCTCTTTAGTATTGTGCTTCTTATATTTCTTTGCATTATACTGCTTCTCTAAACTTTTTAATTCAGTTTATACTTTTTTTATTTAAAGAAAATTGCACAAACTAACCTATCACCCCCCTCTAGGGTTGATTATCTGGGCAACAGATGATATAATAAATAGTTAATAGGTCAATAGGTGAAAAGTTGAAAGTGACAAAAAGAAGATAATTTTGAGGTGTATAGAAATTAAACTTAAAAACCAAAATAAAAAAAGAATCAACGCGAGAAAAATCAATACTTTTTCGAAAAAAGAATTCCAAGGACACCCAAAAAAACATAGTTCGATCAAATGCTACAACCATATGGGGGTTAGGACCGTTAACGTAACCGGTTTAGATCGTTAGCCGTTGTATCAAAAATAGATCTCACCATTTGATCGCCTCGGATTGAATAGGTATTTGGTCGGTGATTGGGTTGTGCCTCTTAGGAGTTTATGTATCATTCTGGTTCCCTTCTCTGGAGTAAGCTATTGATTACGGCAGAATTTCCGGCACGACTCGAACCTACAAAAATTCAAACAAACTTTCTTTTACAGCTGGATTAGAACTGTTCCGAAAAACATTCCCCCACACTAAACCCCGCAGAGAGCTTCCGCATGGATCAGGTGGTTCGAGTTTTCCTATGTGCTAAACCGGAAATGTCAACATAGGAGTTTCTTGGGCTGGCTATTCTACAAAAAACTCGAAATTTCTATAATGCAAAAGAAAAGACCTGTACTTCATATTCTAACGTGTTGAGAGTTTCAACACTTTCTTCTAATTCTCACTATCTAAAAAGCAGCTTGACATATGCTCAAAATATGAATTTGGATCTCTCATTATGTTGGGAGGGGTGGTTCTTTATATAGGGGACTTGAGAGAAAGGTTGGAAGGGTTTTCAAACACTCTTCCAACCAATCCCGTTAAGGCTCTTGGAAGCAGGGGGGCAAATAGCTTTTTGTGTTGATTAACAACAGATTCTGAGAGTCAAGAATTAATTCGAAGCCATCCCAAAACTTAAATCCGCATCAAGCACTGCTGGATTCGGACTCTGGGTTTGCCCTAGGCAGTAGTATAGACCGGGCCTAGTGTCGGTTCAGCCCAATTTTCGTTGCAACTGGACCTTTTCACATTTTAAAATATAATTCGGGTCTATTTAAATAAAATAAGCAAAAAAATATGTTTAAAACAAAATAAATTTGGACTAAAACATTTTTGAAGGTTGACTCTTTAAAAACATTTGGGCTAAAATAAAGTTGGACCCAAATCCTTTTCATTTAAACCTTGGGAGTTTGGGCTACTAAACCTTATGGATGTAAACACAAGTTTTTTGCGTTAAAAATGTATAAACCAAACTTTTAAAAAAAAAATCTTTTTTTTAAAACAAAACAAAATAAGTTTTTAACATTACAAAAGAGACCCAAAGTTCTGTTAAAATTGCAAGAACAACTCCAAACTTTAGAGAAAAAGATTTTTCATGAATGCATGCTCTTTAAAATACCAAAACTATCCTTTCTCACTTTTAAAAAAACTGAAATACCCTTCCAAAATCTTGAGCTATCTCAATTTTTACAACTTTGCTTCAATGTGTATTTTTTAATTTAGAGGTTAAGTTGCCAAAATAACTTGGAATTCAAGGCAAGAAAACCAAATTTTTTGTTTTTCCAATTGGACCGGTTGAGGCTAGAGCTCGACGGTTGAGGATTTATGTTTGAGGCATCTGGTCATGTTAAACTGGTTGAACTCTTTTCTCAGCGGGTAGAAGAAGGCTACCCAATTAGTCATCTGCTCATATTGAGTAGGTTGAAACCTTTTTCTTTAACTAGTAGAAGGTTATCTAGTGGCCACTATTTGGTCTGAATCATTTGAACATTTTTTGAACCGATTTGAACCGTTGCCTTGAAACTATTAGCACTTTAATTCAAAATCAGGTCCGTCTTGTATCCTTTAGTCCTCTGTCAACAGACTTATTTCCATTTTATTTAAAAAATTACATTTCTTTTGACTTTTAAGTTTACGGTGTAAATAAAAAAATATCTACCATTTGGATTCAATAAAAAATATAAAAATATAAAAAAATATATTTTTTATTAAATTAAAAAATAAAAGATTAATTTTAATACAAAAATAGTTTTCTATAGTTATTTTTCTTCTTGCAATTAAGGTATACCTGTAATAAAAATCTCATAAAATCAATCTTGATATTCAATATATGAAGAACAATTATCGAAAAATAGTTTGAAGAAAATAGTATTAAAATATTTATTTTTTTAACTTGGCCAAATTTTGACAAAAAATAATTTTTTAGAAACCTTGTCAGTAACCCGCGTTAGTTAAACTATAATTAAATTAAACAAATAATATGTATAAGGAAACAAATAAGACGGAGTACTAAATTTGATTACTAATTTTAGGACCGAACTCGAAAATTTATGAGCTTATGTGTATACACAAAAAGATTTGAGATATGCTATCGGTGAGTCTTGTTATGTCTTATTTAGTTAAAAGAGTTTTTATGATTAAAACATGTTTTATTTTTGTTTATTAAAGGATGAAATTATTTTTATGATGATGTTTTAAGGATAAAAGCATGCTATATTTTAAATGTGCCATGAATTATAAAAAATGAATTACTTTAGAAATTATAATTTTGACGACACATGTTCGAATGGTGACCCGATCATTAGGAAAAAAGAATATAAGCGAGACGATATAATAAGGTGATCATAACTATATGATTATAGGTGATATCATGTCATATATTATATTGAGGCCGCTTCCTATTACTGGTGATCGTTGAAAAGTATTATGTTGCATGTGTCAATCAATAACGATTTTGAAATCTTGATATAAAATCAAGATAAATTAGCCTAGATGAGCCGATGATTGTAATAAAAGGATTGACTATGGGAAAAATTATCTCATGTTGAAATAAAATCTTGATTTTATAATTTCATGGGCACCAATATGTATTATATAACTTGATTTACATTAGTATAGTGCTTAAGATATAGTTGTACGTAATATTTTAGGCAATGAGATGAAGGGGAGCGCGATTGAGGGCTAATAACTTTAGCGTGATTTTGCTGTCCTATATTATTAATAGTATAGGAATATTTATTGTTTAAAGGGAAAAGCACACTTTACCTCCATGTGGTTTGACCCAAAAAAATAACCCCATTTGTTTAAACGATAGATCACCCCCTTGTGGTTTGAACTTTTAACACATAGCCCCCTGTGGTTTAAAATCGACACATAACCACCCTATGGTTTGAGAAAAAAACACATAACCTCCTCTAGTTTGGATCAAATTTGTCAATTGAAAAAAATAACATCTTATGTTCGATTTTGATAATTTTATGTTCAAAAAAGTAATTTTTTGTATTATTTTGAGTCCCCTTCGCAACATTCAACACATAGAAGGAATAAGTTGGGCATATTTTGCAAAAAATTTTGAACATAAAATTACGAAAATTGAACATTAATGCTATTTTTTTCTAATTGGCAGATTGATCCAAACTATAGGGAGGTTATGTGTTTTTTTCTCAA
>VIGQ01001094.1:10000-29058 GCA_009663005.1 Actinidia chinensis | reverse complement strand
GCTTAAGCAAGATCGCCCCTACCGAGGGCTGTTGTAAAATTTTTGCCGGCGTCTTTCCTATCAGGTAAAAATGGACTGAACCACTTATGTCGGAACACCTCCGACGCAGTCTGGGCAAACATGATAATGCGTCTGTCTCCCTTCTCTCAAAGACTCAAAATATTTTCTAAAATTGTTATTGTTGGTGGATTGGTGGTCTTTGTTATATATTACTCCTAACAATAATCCGATCAATTTATAGGAAAAAACAATGACTTTTCAAATGTGAAACTCCCACTATAACCCCCATTATTAAGGTGTTATAGATGACATTATTATAATCGTCATTATGACTATTTAGGCTTAATAAATCCAGCTTTATGGCTATCATTTGGGCTAATTAACAGCTCCTTTGGGAGTTATTTTAAATCCAGCTCATTTTGAGTTTTTATTTACCTATTTCAACAATAATCTTGTTTGCACACTCATTTCTTAAGTTATTAAATAATATTAAATGAATATGCTTTGTTTCATATAATAAACGTTTTTTTTAAAGTATAATTTTTATGATAGATTTATGATTATCAAAATAGTTCCAAACACTTGAAGTGGCGCGTTTATATGGCAGGAGGCAGAAACTATATCCAACAAAAAAACACATGGTTTTAACACTAGTATCATAACATCCAAGGAACACGTTGGTTTTGCATAGAAACAAATTGTTAATTAGCACACTCTTCCAACGATTCCATTCCAGGATACCCAAAAATCAAAAACATTTTTATTACAATTTGATCCCTATGTCAATTACCATTTTAGAATGAGCTCTAAATTTCATACATCGACCACCATCTACTCTCACCCCGACTGGCCACAACCACCCCACCAACACCCAACAGGACTGTGGCCCTCGTTTGACATTGGCATTCGATTTGCATTCACTTTTATTGAGGGTTAAATTGCTTGCATTTGAACGTGACTATCTGGCCGCAAATGGACCATTAACATCAAGCTGCCATCGGAAATGCACCGGGCCTATTGGAGTCACTATGGTGGTATTAGAGGGTGCAAATTTGAGGCCGGGCTAGCCGAGAGGACCGACAGGGTGCCGACCCGCGTACTGTATGCGGACGGGTTAAATCCGGCCCATTAAATATACGGCCAGCCCGAACACCCATTAGGGTTGTAGCGGCGCAGGGGTGGCATGAATTTTAAGCCGGCCCGCTAATAAACCAGGCGCATTTAAACCCTTAGGAAACCAAAAAAACGGCCTGTAATGTAAACAAAATTTAAATTTTGGCTTACCGAGTTTTGAACCTTGCTGCCCACCCACTGCCAAAGTCAAACACCCAGGCCACTGGACTACCGAACATAATTATATTAAGAGTAATTTTATTATATAAACACTTTATTTCATTAGTTAAAAAAATCCAAAAAAAAAAACAGGATTAGGAAGGGTTGGGTTTTCGAACCTAAGACCTGTATGTGTTAACCAAGACTTAAGGTAACTCAAGCCAACACTACACCAGTCAGTCAACTCATTCCGTTAATTAAATATAGAATAGCTATATATAACACATATAAACACGCCTGTTAGCTATCTGCTGATTGTCATGCCCAAGGTTTTATTTGATACTTTTGAATTTGTTTGACCTTTTTTATCCCTCCCAAATAGCTATTAACGCACTACTTTTAGGGTTAAAATAGTAATTGATATATAAATTATTCATTTTACCCATTCTAAACAACATAAATGGCTAGTTTTTGGATATTTTGGTCAAAAAGCTACAAAAATTTCTATAAATTACATTCTAATCCTCCTACTTCGTTCCTCACTCAATTCTTACTAAATCACTACTCTCCAAACTCTTCAATAAGCTCTAGATTTTCGACTGCTCGGCAGTTCTCAAGTGTTGAAAAAAGTGTTGCAGACGTGTTGAATCCCGAATTTTAAGTGCTTCGAATTTGGGTATCTTAGATCAATATATTTTTTTTATCATTGTGATTTTTTATCATAATTTTACTTTTTTAAAAAAGGATCCTAGTGATTACAAGTACACAAAATATAGAAGAGGCTGAAGACGATGACTTTGAGGTCTCTATTTGTGATATGGTTAGAATGAACTCAAATAATCGATTAAGCCCCTCACCGGCATGCTGGACACGCCACATCTAGGACATTGGTAGAAAATTAAGATCTACAGTTTGGCAACTGTAAACAAATCAAAGTCATGAGCCAAGGAAAAGAAGTTGCTAAAAGCTAGGCAAATATTGCGAAAAAAATATTATTAGGCTCGGGCAATAGCACGAAGCCACCTAAAAGAGACACGCTGTGGGATGTACTTTGTTAATAATGAAAGAAGAGTAATGCAAATGAATGATGGTTAAGTGGGTGCCACCAAGTTGGATGGTACTAACTAAGTGTGATGGCAAAATTTCCACTTTTAATTTTTTATAATGTCTCAGTATTTAATATTTCAATACATGTATTTGTAAAAATTTAATAATGAAGTTTTCCAACATGTATCACTTTGTTATGGGTTTGTTATATAGAAAGTAACTTAAAAAAAAAAGTAACTTCAAAAAAAAAAAAAAAAAGGGCTGGCCAAACCGGACTGGTACGTAGCAAACCAACTACTGTAGCAGTCGGGCTAGTGAGCTTCGGCAACTAAGGCTGGGGGTGAAACCCGGAACTGGTACTTGTAGCAGGTTGGGATTAGCCAACCCGTGGCCGTTTGGCCCGTTATTGTAGCAGGTCGGGGTAAACCCAACCCGACCCAATTTGCAACTCTAGTTGGTATCCACGAACCGTTCAGCCCGTGAGAAAAATCTACCAACAGTGTGGCCCACAATGAATGATGAGGCGACTGCAGTACCTGCAATTAGTGAGAGATGAAGCATTTTGCCAGCGGCGGTATCCGACAAGCCATCAAAGGCAGTTGAGTTCAACAGCTGGCAATGGTAGGTAGCGATTTGCACTCGTTAGCAGCAGAGAGGTCTTCCGGTGGTGATCCAGCCTCTGCGAAAATATTTCGACTAAGGTCTTGCCCCAAAGGATAGCTAATTGTAATAGGATGATTCTATGCTGGAAATCGAAAGTTCAATTGATTGTCCGTAAATTAAATTGTATGAGTAATGGAATAGTCGAGTTGGGTGACCATGCCTGACAGTAATGGGTACTCAAATATCGCAATTATTTAATTGGATTAAAGTGACTCGTAAATTTAGAGAGTGTTTAAACATTTAAAAGTGAGCCAAAACATTAACCTTTCATTATATTTAACAAAAACATATTTCTAAAAAAACCTTAAACACATAATTAAATGGGACCCATTTCAAAAAAAGAAAAAAAAGTTGAACAACTTATTGGAGGCAATCTATCTAATCACTAAGAAATTTCCATTGATTGTGTTAACTATTTGGTGTTAAGCATCAAACATCGAAAAAAGTGAGTATCATTTTGTTGGCTAAAACATTAGTTATTAAAAATAACTTTCATTTGTGAGTTAAGAAATGCATTATCTATAAAAATTAACGTTTTATCTATAAAGAAAATGAATATAGCAACAATAATTAATGAGTTGGGAACACACATAACTTCATCTACACAAAAGTAACAATGGTGAAAATTTATATTTTTACAAGAGTGTGACCTTTTATTTTTTATTAAAACTTGCTCGGAAAAAATTAAAACTATGATGCTTAGGGATTTAAGAATAGTGCGGTCGCATTTGGTGAATGAAACTATTAAATAAAACTATTGAGAGAGAAATAAAATAATTGACTGACTAAAGTTCCGCTAACACACTCACCAACATACAATTAAGTAACACATAATGGAGACGCTCTAAACTACGAACCTTTTAACACAATAAATTGTTGTCACATGTGCACTTGAAACATCCACTCACATGAAATATGACATATATATCTCGGGCAGTGTAGAACCCCATATATCACAGCGTATGATTCATGAAAGACGACATGATATTAATTATGGACGGCTAGTTGTTTTTTATATTAGAGTTGTGTGTTTTGACAAAGTGTGTGAAACACTTAAGCTTAAAATTAATTAAGTTTTTATATACTAAATTAGAGAATTGTTGATTCCATGTTCTACTAATGAGTAGATACACTTTAGGTCATTTATTTATCCAAAACTAAAGTTGATTGTGAATGAAAAAAATCTTTTAAAAAAAATTGCAAGGAAAAAAACTGAGGATATAAAAAGTCTAGCTACATTAAAAAATATAAGAAAGGTAGTAAACTCATAAAATTCAAGTTTGACTTCTAAAAATTGGGCCATTGGGTCTCTAGTTTTTAGAGGGTGAGAGTTAGTACAAAAAGTAGGGTTGAATCCAGTGACCTTGGTTTTGCCTACGAAGACAGGGGTTGAGCAGTAGTCAATTCGTGGTTTGCGGGTATGGACTGCGGACTGGCTGGAGCGAAGCATGAATAAGATTTAAAAAAAAAAAAAAAATGATGTAATTAGTTTTCATTCTAAACAGTTGAAAATTACACCGTTCTGTCTAGAAGTAATTTTCTTTTACGAATGTGGTCAAGGCACTTTCGAATTTATGCGGAAAAGAAAAATAGAATTTCTTTCTTGAATTTTTTCTTTAAATCGTGAACATCACAAACCTTCTATTATGCGAATAGTATCTGTTAGCGAAGGGAGGTCTACTAACCAAAGAGTGTCTTTTCAAATGAGGTGTGACCCTCCATCCAAAAGACACCAACCTCGTTTAAAAGGTTTGTTGTGAGAAGTTCTATATAAAACCCGCCAATATTTATTCATTCATCAAAACAAAGTTTTAGCGAGTGTTGAAAATTACATAAGATCATTCTACATTGTAGTGACATTTGAGAAAAGAAACCACTTCACAAAGTTTGCCGTATTTCTTCTGATTTGAAGAGTACTTTACTATTTACAAGTTTGAAATGTTGTATTCTGTGCGTCGTACGTCGTATTCCGTTAAGTACAAAGTCGGGGCGTAAAAACACTTAATGACACGGAATTAAATCAATCTCATTATTAAATCTTGTTTAGTTTGACTTGTTGTTAAATTAATTTTCTTCTTATTTCTATGTTTGTAAAAAAAAATCTATAATTTTTTATTGAAATTTTTTGTGTATTTTAAGAAAAACAAAAAAACCAACACAATTTTTTCAAAAAAAACCTTTCAAGCTTCATTTTTCTCCATTTTTTTTTGTCTTCATAAATTAAATAATCTAAAATATCCACTTTACCTGCTGTTTTCAATAAATAAAGGAGATTTTGATAAAATTCATCATATAAAAATAAAAAAATACTATAAAAAAAAGTAAAAAAACTACTAGCTTTTTATAGTGACACAACACAGAGAAGTCCATATTCTCATTGAATTGGAAATTCAGCACTCGGGGCGACTCGAACGTAAGGCCTTCACTCAGAAAAAGAAATTTTTAAAACGGGCCCGGTCGTTCTATACGTTGCTTATTTGTCTTTCAGCCATCAGTTAGTGTCGTTCCAAGGAAAACTCGTTTGTCAGTTTACCTAGAACAGTTCATTACATACACCGGGAACGAAAAACACACCTCTCCTTTCTCTTCCACCCGCCCCCCGCCCCCCGCTTATCCTCTCTTCTCTCCTCCACTGCCTACTGATCTCCTCTAGTCCTCTCTGGACGCCGAAAACACAAAAACCCCGCTCGACCAAACTCCTGGAATCCTTCTAGGGCTCTCCGATTGGCCCTCTCTCTCTCTCTCTCGAACCTCTCTTCGACCGCCTTCTAGATCTCGGCCTTGAGATTCCGACCAGGACGATATGATCGACCGGGCCATGGTTGGGATCCGCCCTCCTCGAAGCCGGCAGGAAGATTCACCAGAAAGCCGCACCACATTTCACAACGCCGTCTTTGGGCCCTGCCTCCCGATCTCACCATCAAGGTGTTCAATTTCTATTTCTTTACCTTGATGGGTGAAGTGAATTAGTTTGAGACAAAATTTTTAGATAACAAATGTAAAAGGTATGAGCCCAAATGTATGAGGTGCAATGGTAGCAGCATTCTGCTACAAGGCTAAGGTCTTTGTAGGACATTTTAGCTCCAAGCGTGTGACCTAGTAATCCAGGTTGAGTAAAGTAGCAAAACCTTGATTTGGTCCACTTCAGGTGAAAGCAGAACTCTCTCATTCTGAGATAGTCTTATTAAGGGGTAGGATGGAAATGAAAGCAAAAATTGAATTGAGGGGATTGTCAATTCATGTTTTCTAAAGTGAATAAATACACAAGTGAAATTGTGAGATTAACCTAATTCCAACATGAGTTAACCAATATAGAATGCTGTTTCTACTTAAAACAAGGAAACAATATGATGAGTTTGAATCACAACTTCTCACGACGGTGACTGAGGGACCTCAAGGTATATTGTTTAATGGTATTCCAATATTCTTATGGTTTTAATATGAAAAGAGTAATAGCTGAGGTTTTGAGAATCAAACAGGGCAAGTATAGGAATGGATAATGAGCAATGGGCATTGCAATATTGGAGTAACTAGTCAATGGTCATAACCAGTAGGAGTTGGACCCCCCAATTGTAAATAGTGCGCAATATAGTAGAAAGTAAGACTTGAGTCTCATCTCTCACCTTTCAGACTGGTGGACCTTGGAAAAGTGGGACATTGGGTCTCACTTTTTCCTTTGGGTGGGGGGGTTTGTGCAGCTCTGAGCTCATCATGAGTATCGAAACCAAATTTGACGTGGTTGGTCTTGGAGGCTAAATGTTTTGCCACATGCTATAAAAAACAATGAAACCTACAAATGGGATGGACATAGACCATTTGGTCTCGTTCAGGAGGGAGACAATATTGGTTTCATCCTCTCTCTTAAAATTTCTATGGTGGGCATGCAAGGTTGTTTCATTGTTGCGCTAAAAAAAAAACAAACTGCCATGTAACGCGTCTTCTTATGATGGCAAATGTTGGTCTTGGGGGCATGTAAGAGCTTAAGATGTGTACATCCTTAGAAATATATGTTAAAGGAGGAAGGTTCACCTTTAATGCTGTGACATAAATAATGCCCCAATAGCACATGTTAGCATTCTTATGTTGTTTTTTTTAACGTTGGTTGCCTATATTCGACTACAACTAACAATGCAACATTACAGACTGTAAAAAAGATACATAAAGGGAGTCTACATCTCACAGGTTTTCTTGAACTCCAATTTTTCATAGTTGTTTGTTATGTTATAAGCTCCTCTGATGAAGGTGAACTAATTTCATTACCAAAAATTCAAATCTAGATATTCACTTTAATTAATCTGGCCAATTAAACTTGAAAACATGGGGGAGTATCCTAAAGACGATGCAATTATGTTGAAACCCTCTTGAAGAAAAGGATTGTGAAAGAAAAAATTACGAACACACCAAGCTGACAAAATCTACCATTTTGCAATAGCTTACTAATGAAATTAGAAAGATTTAGATTCATATAGAGAAACCGATGTGAGATGAATTATAGAGAGAAGAGAGAGAATGTAGTTTTCTATTTCAGTCTTGATTGTCTCGATAAACCAGAATACAATTCGTATTTATATTACACCTTTCAACTAACAAACTACTCACCCAATGAGGCCTGGCACCTGTCATTATTTTACAACCAAGTATCAAAACAAACTAACAGTTAAGTAGTATCCTAAGTTTGGACTGATCTTAATGGTTCTCCTTAACACTTAAATAACTTAAAATGAAAGGCTTGCAATCAACCCTTGTTAACCGCACTCTTGTAGTCTTCCAAAAAGCTTCTACAGGCTCTCCAAACTTACTCACTGATTTCCGAAGGAGATCCAAAGCAGAATTTATTAGGAAATTAGGAGCAAAAGTGGGGAGGGAAAGGTTTGGCATGTGAATTGGAAATAGAAGTAAATTTAATATCATAATTTTATGAGCTGTTTTTCTGGTTTCCTCCTTATTTTGGTTATGTCCACAAATGTTTTATTTCAATTCAATGTTCTATCTTATTTCCTAACAGACCGTGGCATCTTTTCTTTTGTCTCTAAATTCAGGTCTATTAAGCTTGGTTTAGTGCCTGTCAACTGCTCCCGTGGATCTGCTCCACTCACTGTCTAACTATGGACTCTGTAGATGGTGCTTTATGGCTTTCCTGCCCCTTTTTACGACGAGATGTAGACAAGGAAATGAGTCATTATTCTCACAAGGTCGGTTTGAACTTCTTTGAGTGGGACGTGGACGCTCCGGGATGGCTTCTAAGGAGAATCAAGTAATGTATATATAAAGTTATCTATTGTTTTGTTTTTTTCCTTTTGTATGTTTTTTTGGGGGTGGGGTGGGGTTGGATTCCTCATTCACTCCCCGAAGGAGAGACGAGAAGAGAGAGAGAAGATTGACTCTGGTTCCTTTATCTTGTAAGGGCTCTTTTGAGGAGGTTGCACCTTTACAATATTGAAAGAATGGATAACGCAGCATATCTGCGATGGATAAAGCAGCACATCTGCAGCCGTGTCAGGATGCCCATGCTCCTGATATAGAGATTGTGGCCGTAAGTTCTATTTAGTCTTTTTGCATGAAAATTTTGGCTTGTACTCTTACATGGTGTTATATTTTTTGGTAATTGTTTTCACAATTTATGGCATGAGCTATCCTATCTGTGTAATTGTTTTAATTATCACATGCCTCTGAAAGAAATACCCAAGCAGGGCATTGCATAAGGTTATTCAAAACAATATGACGATGTATTTTTTTTTGTTTGGGGGAGAGGATTATCACGAAGAAGATTTAATTGAAACATTAAGAATCAATGCTGCAATACTAAATATTCAATGCTACATTCCTATTTTAGGGTTGATTGATACAGGGAAGAATCAAAAGTTTTTTTTTTTTTTCGGAATGACAATTTGAGGGGTGTTGTGAAAGGAAGAAAATTAAAAAAGATGGAATGTTCTTTAGGTAAGGAACAACATTTGCAGCTTATGGATCAAATAAGGAACAAATAAAGGAATTACGATCATAATCCCCAAAAATGTCATAATAAAAAAGTTATAGAATGAACTACTCATTTTTTGTCGGCACAATTCTAAGGAATGTAACACGGGGAAAAAACTGTGATGATGTTTCATCGGCTGCGTGCATTGGAAGGCATCTTGGCCTTAGATTATTTTACTTGGTGCTAATGAGGGTGTGGTTTGAGTTTCCTTTTGGGGGGTAGATTGAATACGAACGTTGCTATATTTTTATTCGTCTAGAAATATTTATGAAATCCAGGAAAAAAGTTTTCAGTCCCAAAGGATTGTTGTGGAGTGAGCTTCAGAAAACACGTTATTTCAAAGGTCTCCATCTTCAAACTTCTCTTGCCCTAACCGCCACTTCCACCCCTAACCACCATGTGCCACCACTTCTTCGACCTGGCGGCCATTGCTGCTAGTCCCCACCCAACAAGGTTGTATGGCGCAAAAAGGCGCGCCTGGCGAAGGCGCGGTGAGGCGCATGTAGCGCCTCGCTTGAGGAGAGGAGAGGCGACATGAAGATAGGCGCACAAAGGCCGCGATGGCGCATGGTGGAGGAAAAAGGCGGATGGCGCATGGTGAGGAAAAAGGCGCGCCTCGGAGTATTCAACCACGATCTGGACTTCTCCAGGTATCGCCGACTCCGACGAAGCTTATAAATCAACGACGGAGAAAGCAGACCTCAAGACATATCCGATCCTAGAGACTCGTCCGGAGCTGTTGACTCCATCTGAAAAAAAACTTATCTCGGTCTCAGTTGACCTACGACGAACTCGTAGCCTCCGATTTGGTCGGCGACTCTGGCGAAGACCGTGCCAACGCCGGAGACCCACCGACTCCGACGACCACTAGTGTGACTGAGAGGGAGGGAACCGAGAGAGGCGAGAGAAGAAAGAGAGCAAAAATGGGGAAGCCTTGGCGGATTGGGGCTTTTAAGCCCTAATACGCTTACAGGTCCCCACTTACATACCTTATATCTCATTACTCTCAACTTTCAATTATTGCGATTAGGCCCCCTAATCAATCCAAAAGAAAATAAACACATTTATTCAAAATAGCCTCTACCCATCTCATACATGCGGGGGGTACAAATTTGTGTTAGGTTTATGCACGACACATCCAACCATTAACAAGCACATATCCATACACATATTTCACTAATCACAAAATGAACATACAAATATAATATCATTAAATAAAAAAAAAATAATTAGGGCGCCTTTTGAATCAAAGGCGCACGCCTTGCGTCACGCCTTTTAAAAAGGCAAGGCGCGACCCTTGCGCCTTTAACGACACTGCACCCAACCAGACTATATCAACTGCCACCACCTTTTCTATGTCATCCATAACACGTCTCTTCATCACAACAAATGCCACTAATAGGCACTGCACCAACACCATCATCACACTCAACCACAAGGCCTAGGCACCTCCCCGAAACCCTAAGTCCACTAATCATGCAGATATGCCTCTCACTCTCTCTCTCGATTGATTGGACAAGGGCGTATATGACTAGGCTTGAATGGAGAAGTGGTTGGGTACCAATGTAGTGAAAATGAGTAAAAAAAAGGCGGAAGGCTGTGCGCGGTTATAGGACATCTAGTTTGAATAGGGTTCCATTGAGTTCACGAGATTACATAATTACCAAAATAACCACTAAGGTTGACCCATATTGACATATCAAACTATGAGTTTATAATGTTTTCAACTTAAAATCTAAGAGTCCATTTTGGTGACTTGTTAACATCCCGCGGCAGAAGAAAAAAAAAAAACAAAAAAAAAAATTGATCAAACATGGCAATTTGTCACCTAAGAGGGTGGCAATTTGCACTCTCCCTCTTTAGTTGACTCTACACCAAACTACAAATACATTTACCTATATTAGGACCACTCATTCTTGAATTTACCAAGCAATTTACAAAACAATTTACAACCCGGTCACGTCCCTCTCTCTCCCATTGAGTGTTTCAACTTAGAAAGTTATAGGTCGAGGATCTTTTTAAATTCAGTGGAGGAGAGAAAGCTACAAATAAGTTAAAAGGAGAGAGAGAAACATATAAGACCTACCTATATGTGGTATTGGCTAAAGAGATCTTAATTCATCACTAGATTGTAGGTTGGTTAAAAATCAAAAGCTACTCGGGGTAGGGATGGCTATGGGTCGGGTACCCCTCCAAGCGAACCCCACAACCATTCCCCATACCATACGCCATTACCCAACGGGAATTGGGTAAGGCTACCCAACCCAAACTCATTGGATTATCAAGTGTGCCCAATACCCAAATCCAAAAAAATTACCAACCAAATGATACTAACCCATCCATACATCAGTTCCAGACATTTAGCATAAAAAAATAGTACTAAAAATATAGTTTAAAAAATATTCAACACCATTTAAAATCTAGTCCTAACATCATATACTAGCATAGAAAAATTAAGAACCAACCTAGTAGGATAAAATATAATATACTCGGGGTATGCCCCAAAAAATGAGAACTAAAAGTAAAAGAACTACTAAAAATAAATATGCCTTATGGGAGAGAAAGATAGACGAAGAAACCCCATATTTTGCTCACTTGAGCTAAATCCAATGAATTAAATAATCTAACAAGTCAAGGATCAACCACTTATGTACAAACTATTTCGAAGTTGATACTGTGCAGAATCCATATACTTTGGCAAATTAATTATTTCTACTCCAAAGTTTTAGTGGAGAGATCATAAAAAAAGTAATACTAACGGGGTTCAGGTATCAGATATGGGATAGTCAATTCATACTCCGATCAGGTTTTATCCTTCTAGTACTATCAGACCCCTCTATCGGGACAAAAACGGATAAAATCTACACCCACCGGCCGCTTCAGCCAGGATCCATCAGGTTTGGGTGAAATTGCCATCCCTAAAATAATAACATTGCAGAGACCTCGTCCTAAGCATATAGATTAGAAAAGCTACTAAATAATTGTCACAGTAACTTTAAATCTTATATAAAACACTTACTGTAGTAGAGCCACCTTAATTGAAATGTACAAAAGGGGGGGCTGAGATGATGGGACATGAATGTGCAACAGAATACTTACACGGGTCCTGGATAATTTTGTTCTGCAAGTAGAGAAAGTTAAATTCATCACAATAAAAGTCCGATATCTCGACCAAGTAAATAATGTCCAAGAAATCAATCAAATCATTTTTAAAGACAGGCCTATGTTCGAGGATTCATTGATATTGATGTACAACTCCAAGAGTCAATGTAATAAAAATAGCAAATGAATGCTATGTTTAATAACTAAACACAGTAAAAACAAAATAATGAGATTTGATAAAGTACCAAATTATGTCAAGTAAAAACCCAAGCCTCTATAATTGTTGATTGAAAATATCATGGACAAGGCATCCCCAAGGACACAATGCGTGTTGTGATTGGCATGCGGATAATTTGACGTCCCATCCATCGTAGATTGTATCTTCTAGGAATTATGTAAAGCTTCTTTGACATTACAAATTTATAAGCCATAACCGACGTGCAAAGGTTGAAACAAAGACTTTTTGTGGACACATCTTGCCACGCACAAATCCAAATAGCTACTGCTGATTGCAGGCATAGGAAAGAGGAAGTGAACCCTAATTACTATAGTACACAAAAAAATGATCCACTTATCGATCAGGAGAGGTAAAGAGCAGAACCAGCACATTTCATATCATAATTTTACGATTTGAATCAACTTGCGAAGTGTAACATAGTACTAGCTCCTTTGGGATTCATAATCTTGAACCGTATTTGTAACATATTGAGTGTTTAAAAATTAAATGCATTTAGTGGTTTCACATTAAATCGTGCGAGACATTAAATAACCACTAAAACGAAAATCTAACAAATTGACCTCTGAAAATTTAGTAGTCAATCCCCAAAATATCAGCCAAAATATTTCGTACTGATTTTGAAGTTTTATGAAAAAAGCCAGTAGATCTACATAGTTGGGTAAAGAGGAACTTCAAGAATACAAAACTACTAATATAAACCAAACAAGAGGGAGGATGAATGTACATTAAACATAGCTGATGAGAATCACAAATGGGACATATTTTCACTTAATAAAAGTCCTTAAATAGGTTATTGGTATTTATAACTGTATATTACACGTATTATAATAAAAATAGGAAAACATCATACAGGATGAAAACAGTGTCAAAAACATTGTTTTAAATAAAGAAAACAATGGCAAATGTGAAAAGACAAAATGATATGATTGAAACAAAACTAAACTGCAGGAAGCTAACGGTCCAGGAAGTCCAACCAGTCCAGAAAATCAACGAACCCCCAACAGCTGACCCAGTCCAGAAGCTGACCGGTCCAGGAAGGCCGGACGGGTCGGGAAAATGGTCAGAAGCAAAGAAGAAGAAGTCCGACCGCGTCAAGAAAATGAACAGCGAAGATCAAAGGTGGTGGAAGAGCTGAACCGGTCGGAGAAGTGAAACCGGTCGGACTAAGGCGGTTCAAATAGTAACCAGCAGCTTTTGGAAGACTTTTTCAAGATCCGGTTCATACTCCTCAAAACTCTATAAATAAGAAGAGTCCAGCCAAAGACAAAGTGGCTCTCTCTCTATTCTTGTGGGATTAATTTTGAAAAGAAAAAAATCTTAGATTTAAGAAAGTTTGAAATGTGAAAAAGCTTTTGGTCTTAAATAGTTCTAGTTTCTTATGAAATTTAAGATAATTCTTCGTTCTTCGTTCTTGTTTTTATTTTTAACAATTGTAATTTCTTTGAGTGAAATTACACCGATGGAGTAATTACTTTATTGTTTAATTTATGCTTTCTTTATGCTTAATTTAGCTTATTTATTACGACCAGATTGGACGCGTTTACCTCACATCTCGCGTCGGTTTTATCGTTATCGGTCAAGTATTTAATTCCACGCTTTCAAATATTTAGCAATTCCATTTTCAATTTTAAATCAAATATGATAGGCTAAAATTTCACAAAACCTCAAAAAAAATGGCTAGTGTTAGACATGAAGCTCCAATCCAATTTGCTATGAACTAATTCTCTCTTTCTTAAATTAAACTTAATTGGTTGTTTCAAATTGATTAATCATAAATATAGAGCTCCAAATCTTAGAATTGTATAAATTCTGATTATTGGTAACAAGATTCTTGTCGCAGATAAGACTTGATCCATTGCATTTTAAGAGTTTGAAAAAAAAGATAGTTACTTTATCATCAATTCAAAAAACATATTTTTAGATTCAAAATAACCAACGAAAATCATTGCCAAACATTTTCTAATCAATTTCATTTTACCTGAAATTGATGAGTACCAAGAGGAAGAAAATTAGAGATTCCTATTAAGGAAGGAGCTAAATGTTTAAACTATTCCCACTCTACAGTAAAATACAAGTTAAAGAGAAACATAAAAATCAGTCAATTACCAAAACAAAATTTAACTTTTAGAACTTTTATTTTTATCTAGTGATATTTACAACAATAAATGTGCTAACAATTTCCTTGTGGATTGATCTCGTACTTGCGAGTAAAGGCTGCTCCGCGTAGGTTCTTACGCTTAAGAGCTGAAAATAAACAACACGATATTAACCACTCCAAGGAGATAAGAAATAGCTTTATTGGATATTCTTGTAAGAAATAGCTTGCACTTGGGTTTATAGTAGTCCTTCCCAGGCCACACCATAGGCAGGGAAATCACCCACTTTGTGATATGTGAGTCCAATGCGAATGTAGATGCATAACCTAGCTTATTGGATCTTATTGTAAAGAAATAGCATTGTACCTTGGGTTTATAGTCAGTCCTTCCCGACCACACCATTGGAGATAATCACCCACTTGTGATCAAATCAGTCAATGGCTAAAGCATAGACCCAATTCCCCAATAAAGAAATCTGGTACTTAGTCAATAAAGGTGACAATTTTATGTGCTACCTATTGGTAGCTACAAAAAGATTAATCCAACAACTGTAAAAAATGCTTCAAATTGAAAAGCAGTAAAAAAATTATCAAATTTTAACAATCGAAATAATATCAGGAGGTATTCCATATAACCTGATCCATAGATAAGACACACTACAACAAATGAACGAGATAACAAAGGACTCTTGACATTCTCATAATGTCAACAAGCTTTTCCTTACAATAACACTTTTGATTTTCAATGCAAAACCTACATCTTGTATAGAAAATGATAAATTCGCAAACCACAAGTGAGTAAAATCACATAACATGCAGTGATGATAAGTACAATTGACAACAATAAAGCCAATGAAAAAGATTAACCTGGAAAAAAAATTGCATTTAAGAATAAAAATATGGTGGGAGTGAGGACACGAAAACAAATCAGAATTAATGTGTAAAATATTTTAATAAAGAATGGAAAAAGGCTTCTACCCCTGTGGAGTAGCATTACCCCTTACACAGAGAGGTGTTTTCATGTTTTTACCATGACCGCCTAAGTGTGCTAGGAAGCAATCTTACTCTACACATGCTCACCCTCATTTCGACAATAGATTGAGATCAAAAAAGTACATCAACTATAAATGGCTACGGTTGTGAGGTTTACATGGCCATTGTGACTTTGGACTATCAGTATTTAACAGCATGCTAATTAACAAATATCTTGAAATTAGTTACTTCAAAATGAAATCTTCGGCACCTTCCATTCCTTGGAGAGTTTTTAACGAACAAAGCAATTGTATTTCTGTCAAAGGTGGTAAGTACGTCCATGAGAGTATCACAGATAAAATAAATTCCCTAAGCAACAAAATTTTAGACGCAACTATACCACAAAACCTTTCCAAAAAAAATAAAAACAATAAGCAGCAGAACACTTACATACTTATTACCCCCTATTTTCATTCTTCAAATTTGCGATCGTTTTATTTCTTAAACTTTAAGGATTATTCAAGTTGTCATAGTAGTTTCACACAGTCATGTTTTCTGTGGCCTTCAGATACATATGGGCTTGAATTTTCATTTTTTTTTTTTTAGGGGTTTTACCTAAAGTCCGTCAATAGTCTTTTAGGAGCTTCAATTTGCTGACAGTTGTTTCAATTTGCAAGGATATGAATCATATCTAGTTACTACTAAGAATCATAAAGTGGTTTTGTGCCTCTAGCGTGTCCTGGCTCTCACATAGATTTGATAACCCCATAACCAAAATGAATAAGTTGAATGAAATGCTTTGCGTAGTTAAAAATGAATTGCAACTCCCTGATAATCTTTTTTGGGGTGGATAGGGTGTTATTGTAGATCATTGTTTAGCGGAATCAGTTTTTCTAAAAACGCTAGGCAATACGGCGGGCGGCCAGGGAGGGGCCTAGCTCCTAGGAGGTTATTTATTTATTTATTATTTAGACAATAATATTTACTAAAAACAATAAATGACCAAATTCAAATTCTAACAAGGAAATGACATTAAATAGTAGAGTTCAAAACTGTTTAATATGAAACAATACTAAGAGGAAAGATAAAAACCGACAATTTAGGTCTCTAAAAAGTGCTATGGCGATAAGCGGGTGGCCGAGGAGAAGCCAGGCCTAGGCTGGGCTGGCGGCATGGGCGCTTTTGGGGGGCCTAACGCCTAGGTAGGCCCTAGGCGGCCGATTTTTGAACACTGGTGTGAATATCAATAGCATTTTACAATTCGAGGAGTTTATCTCTTATGTAAGTATTCTATTTGTTCAATTATTCTCCTTGTTTTAAAGCCTAACGCTTGCAGTACGCAACAAAAGACACCTCAAATTCTATATATATATATACACACACACATTACAACAAGACCTATGGACAAATGCAATGCTGTGCAAAATTTTTTTTTATTATAATTTAGAAATTACTATGAGCGAAGAAAGTGTGGGTGTTTAATTGTAAATACAAAGTAGTTATTTTGTATTACATTTTTTCCCTAACTACTAGACAATTGAGACACTGCCTCAACAAAAGGTTTACATACGGATAACAAAATTCCCTTATGTTCCTTTTATAAATAGTAATAGATATATCACAAATAAATATTTCATTTATTATAAATTGATGTACAAAAATAGAGATAGGGTAAAAGGAAGATACCTAGTGGGTGAAGCGTTCAGTGAGTCCAAGTTTGATCATCGAACCAGGTTCTTTAGCGTTCCTGATTATTCATGACACGTCAAGCTTTCTCTTACTACTACAAATTTTCCAGTGGAAATTCCCCAACACTTGGCTACTATGCTCTCATTATTTTCCATCACCAGTATTTGATAGTAAGAAAATGAAAGAATATCCCTGAGAAAAAGTCTGCTTTCAGAGATCCGAACACTATAATAGAAAGATACGATGAGTAGGAAAAAAGAAGATAATGCGTAGATGTATATTTGGTGAAAAGCTTGAACTAAAATGCAGTTCTTTATAATTACACACACATGCCAATAGATTTTTCAATAATAGAATACTATATGCACCATTACTCGTACTTCTGAAAAAGCGTATTCTCTTCAGGAAGGGTAACCCTAAAGGAAAAATATGGTTGAATATCAATCACAAAATGTTTAATCACAGAATTTTATAGACTAAACTGACATACACTTCCGGGGACAAAGTAACGCGTGAGAGAACAAATGAAATGATATCTGCAGAAAGTCCATTCCATTTCAAAATTAGTGCTTCTATCTTAACTTTGCATTGCGCACTTAAAATGAAAGAGGGAGATAGAACGTAAATCTTATGTTATTATGTTTGCGCAGTCTGAATATCACAAAACCAAGAAACCAAGATAAAAATTACAAAAACTAATATATACAAACGTTCATACATAAGACTAGCTAGAACGATTTATAGGAAGCCACATCTTGGAGGTTCCAAACCGACAGCGCTTCATCTCTAGAAACTATGAATTGTCAACAACTAAATATTCCTTATTATGATTGCAAAGATAGTTTTCTTAGATTTTAATGCTACCCCAATACCAAACGAGAAAGCTGGAATCTGAATGCAAAGCTGAAAACCATGTGTCTTATGCTCAACTTTCTGTTGAACTGCTTCCAGAAAGATGACTAAATCAAGTGGAAGAGAAGTGTCTTGCTTGCCTGCAAGGACATAACTACCTGAACCAAACATTAGAGTTTACAGCGTAAAGTATGAACAATTTTCAAAAATAACGAACCTCTGACATACCAAGGGAACCACTCACTATTTCAAAAACTGCAACATAAAGCTTCGTCCTGTCAGTACCTACAAAGAATCAATGCCGAGTGTCTAAGATATGTTAATAAAACTCTGGGCTTAGTGAAGAATGCTTTTCCATCAAGAAATTAGCTTTTAAAGTTATAATTCCTGCGCTAGATATGGACGTTTGTCTTAAAAGGTTATTTCCTGAACAGGTCTTTTCCCTCCAGCTCTTCAGTTCTCCAAGCCGTCACGATTTTTTTTTAAAAAAAGGGCTCATATTGGTACATTACTGTTGCTGTGATTAAAGAAGCAGTACCCAAATTCTGCTTTGATAGTAAACAGTGTTGCGTTTTGGCTCTTGTATCCAAGTTGGGACTTTTCTCTCTAAAAAATCCATCACTTGATTTTGATTGCATCATGTGGATCAGAGCCTAGGTTCTCTTGGTACATCCTTTGAATCTTATGTCTATTCAAGATTATTGATGCCAAGAATCTCGGCTATTCCAATGAGTCTTGTTCTATCTTTCACCCTAATAGTGGATTATGTGAATCTGCAACCCAAATCGAGTTCGAACCTATGCGAGTCCAACATTCGAACTCCAATTGATAATTGAATTGAAGTCTAATTCAACATAATCATACATTCATACCTTATTCTGTTGAATCGAACAAGTTCGAGACCTAATTGACGAGTTCGAATCACGAATTGTGAAATGATTCAAATCTGAAGCCTAATCAAGCTCGTGTTAGGAGCAAAGGTATAATCAAAAATTTCAGTGATGAATCAGATTGTATTTACAATTTGGAAGGAACAATGATGGCGATTTGAATTCAAGAAATGTGATTGATGAGTTGGGTAGACAAGTTGCTATTTTGATCGAGAGGTACAATATTTGCAAACTTCAATTCAATGTGATGATTCCGAAGAT
>VIGQ01001094.1:0-2500 GCA_009663005.1 Actinidia chinensis | reverse complement strand
AAACGTTTGGTTGGAGCAGCGCACCAACAAGTGGATCAATTTGATAACCAATAGGCTGACACAACATTATTATATTTCACTTAATAAATTTTTGTGAGTTGGATTTTAAACGTGTGGGTTCAAGCAGCACCAACAAAGTGGATCAATTTGATAACCAATAGGCTGACACACAATGATTTATATTCACCTTACTAAAATTAGAAGTTCTTGGGGTTACATCTAGTAATCATTAAAATCACAACCCACAAACAAATACGATCGAACGTTATTTAGGAAAGAATACATATCATAAAATGATTAGGCAAGGACGAACCGATAGACCACTAGTGGTGCTTGGTAAGAAATCTTGTTTCATAACCAGCCTCTAAAGTTTACATTATCATCAATGTCAGCTTTGGATTGTTTAGTACCCAAGAAGGAAATCCTGTCATGGGGAATAGAAAGAAAGTAGGGATGAAACTTGTAATGAATCTTCTATTTTACGGCGACCCTCGAGGATGATTGAAGAGTTTTAGATTAATGAACTTGGAACTGTGGGCTGCAGTTATTAGAATTCTTTTGTAAAGGATCCTATAAAATAAATGAATTTTAGAAACATTTCTTCATTATAAATGTCCAATCCTCATTTAGAAAGAGCAATCGATCTCAGTGGTGAACCTTCCCAAAATTTGATAAAATTCAACTTCATTTCAAATTCAGCCATCCAAACAAAGCTTAAAGTTTACTCTTCCACTTATTGCCAATATTTAACTTATACCTGTGGTTCTCCATTGTGGAAAACATGCAAAGCATGAAATTAAGATCACAACACTCCCATCTTTAAATACCCTTCATCTGGTTTCAGATATTTACACTGAATGAGAAGAACATATTTGGAAATCAAGGGAAAATCAGTTAAAGCATTTTAAATGACAAGACGAATACTAATTAAATAATTCTAACAGAATTATGTCACAAAAAAAAGAAAGAAAAAAAACTAGGTGTTACCAAAAGAATTACTCAGTGAGTAGCATATTTGCTCCCAAAGTTCATCCATTAGCAAGCGTGTCTGAATCATAGGCTGAGATAGTCAAATGCCAAATTCCTGAAACAATTCCAAGATCCATAAAATAGTCTATATATGTGGTGTTGGAATGATGAACCCAAAAATGTATCCACACTTGATCTTGCATAAATCAAGAATATTGACAAAAGGGAAATGGTTCTTTGTAAAAAACATAACAAAACTACATAAGCAGTTTCTCATGACAAAAGCTAGTTTCCTTCCTTCTCACAAGTTCATAAGCACAATGGCATGTTGCGACCATCGACAGGAAGCCTCAAACTGATGGACACCTATGTATCTTCACAGAACTACTCAAAATCCAGCCTCTGTATTGGAGGGATTTTTTCGTCACAGAAGAAAAGAAAAAACAATTTATCACTCAAATAAAACAACACATAGGAAAAAACCATAACAACTACAGAATTCACAAGCTAGAATTTTGATGAAATGAAAATCCTTCATTGAATGTTGCCCTTTTTTGTAAAAAGGCCATACCAACCGAAAGTATTTGTTGCCTTTGTAGTACTGGCCGAAATTCGGTAATTCTCTTATAACCAAAAATACTAAGATACTTAAATATAGATAAATATAACAGATACGATACATATAAATTATCACAAACACGTTCCATTACAAAAGAGAAATTGAAAAGCTGCTAAGAAAAAATCATCGCAGTGTTGATGAAAGGAACCCCAACATGATTCATAAGGACATAGCCAACAAAGAGAAAGTCAAAATTAATATAATTCATGTGGCAGGCAGGATACTGTCTATACACACCCGCAAGGTAACTTTAACGAAGATGGAGATGAATGCAAAAGAAAAGAAAACTAGGAAGAATACACGGGTTACAGACACTGATTCCCTCAAAAGCTTGGGCGGCCTACAATCTTTTCCGGGGGTTCTGTTCAATAGATTGTATAAACGTAGAAAGAATTAAAAAGCCCCCCACCAGAGACAAAGTATGGGATTTTATTACATGAACTATCAGTAGATGTGCAACAATGGACTAGAGCACAATGAAACAACCAGCAGCTTGAGACAAAAGTTTTTTGTACGCAATCGTCTTGTTTTTTCCATTCTGACAAAAATAATTGATCAAACTAGTTACACTAAATTTATTTCTGTTCAAACTAAGCAAACACCAGGACATGCTAGGTTGTACTAGCAATTTCTCAAAAGGCATATAACGAAACCTGAATCATTTCAATTATCACAAATTTCAAGTGTAAACAATTTTATATTACTTATCCAGAAGTACCTATAGCCTCAAAATTCTCCTAAATATTTGACTCTCCCATAAAGTTGTCATCGATGATTCAATCCCATTTTCAGGAATTCTCAGACCAAAACCGGATTCTGCTTCAATGAAAAAAAGCGGAAATTCAAGAGAAAAAGAAACAAATTACAATTAAATGAAAGAAATAAGTTCCAACTTTCCTGTGGCCAAGTACT
>VIGQ01000759.1:10000-17500 GCA_009663005.1 Actinidia chinensis | reverse complement strand
TTTTATAAGTTTTTTTAAATAATTTTTTTAATTTTTTTATCAGGGTTTTTTTGGATAAACCAAGCTCCCGTTTATTTTTAAAACAAAAATTAACCGTTTTCTAACACAATATTTTTTAAAAAATATTTAATCAAAAAAAATATATTAAACAAAAATGTAATTTGAAATATATATTATGAGAAACAATTTTTAAAAAAATATAATAAATTTATTTATAAAAAATAAAGTATTATTTTTTTCAAAAATAAGAATTTGTATTAAATTATTTTTATAAATTAAATAAAAAAATTTACATTTCAGGTTTTATCTCCGTTATAAGAGAAAAACAAAAAAGTTTTTAAAATTTTAATCAAAATATATATTTAAAATTATTATATTTAGATATTTTTTTATTAATATTTTTTAAAAAATATTTAATCGAAAAAAATATTAAAAAAATAGTTTGTTGAAATATAATTGATTGAGAACAATTTTATTTTTGTAAACAAAATAAAGTTATTTTTTGAAAAAATAATATTTTTTTTAGAAATAATAATTTTATAAATTATTTTTATACAGTAAATAAAAAGAATTTACATTTTCAGTTTTATCTCGTTAAGAGAAAAACAAAAAGTTAAAATTTTAATCAAAATATATATTTCAAAATTTAGGATTTTTTATATTTTTTTATTAAATATTTTTTAAAAAATATTTTTCAGATAAAAACGGGTTATTTTTTTTAAAAAAAATGTTATCAAAAAAATAAATAAAATGATAAAAAAATTTAATTTAATAAAAAAAATCTATTAAAAACCTAATAAAAAAAAAAAAAACTAAAAAAAAAAGAAAGAGAGAGGAGAGAGTATTGTCTAATATGTGTGAGGGCAAATTAAATTAAATAAATGAAGGGGATATGGTGGTCATTTTCTTCATTTGTCCAGTCCGATTACTTGGCAAACGCACATGGGACAAGGATGGAAACTACCACTTAGTCAGAGTTTTGTACGGAATATAAAATAAAATAAACGGGCTACACGATAGATTTAGTCTTGACAGTAGATCCGGGGACTCCTTGTCAGTCCGGAGGACGCGTTATCCAGTACGGAGTAAACCAAACGAGGCCTTAGAAACATCCGAGGGGTTAGGATTTCCGAAGCGAAATAAGCTCAATTTCACCCATTTTTAGCTTGATTAGAAGAGATCGGGGGGGGGGGGCAATTGCTTCGTCTTGGTAGCTTTAAACGATGAATGTTCTCCACATTTTTCCCTTTTTGTACTCCATCTTCATCAAACAATACCTATTATATAGAATCGCTTGCATGAAGCAATGATTCTCCATTTGGAAGGTTTAATGGGGCATTAGAGACGTACAAATCTACAATAAGAACCAAATCCGGGACCATCCTCGGAAGAGGATATTAAAATATCTTGTTTTTTTGGGGTGTTTGCTATCGAAGATTTGGTGATGAATGTGAAAAAAAGTATAGATTAGGAAAGGTTAAACGAATTCAAGCGTTCAAAACCCATCAGTCTCCTATTGTTTTTTTTTTTGTTTTGTTTTCTTGCATCAAACTAAATTTAATTCAAACACAACCTTAAAATTTGTTTCATTTTTCTTTTTTCTATTTTTGCCGTAAATAGCCCCAATTCATAAAGAGCTTAAAAAAGCTTAGAGGATTTACGGACCGGCGTTAACATCTTCTTAGGCCCAATGGGTTGGGCTCCACGCTGTAGCAGATCACTTATATTAAACAACCCTTTGGTTTCAGCTAAAGAGTGGTGGATAGGTACATACTAATGAAAGTGGATGTTATAAGACACATCATTTTACTCACTCATAAAAAAGTGGGACCCGTCCGAATTAGGATTTTCACATTTTTCTAAAAAATCTAATTAGGACAGTCCCACTTATTGTGATGAGAGCAAAAATAGGGTGTCGTACAAATCCACTTTTGGGTAATGTACCAATCGGTTATCTTCAGCAATTCACACTATTCATCCATTTTATTTCATGAAACCTTCCTGTTAGTCAACCGTTAGTTAGTGTCACCTAATGAAAATTGCTTATTTATGCCTTCAGTAACCAATTTTCAAAATTTTAAAGTTCCTAAAAATAAATATGAGGATTGTAGGTCATATAATTCAAAACTGAAAGTGATAAAAAATTCGAGATTTTGATAATTAACTTTGTAAAATTGGATAAATAGTTGGGAAAATTACAACTGGAACTCCTTATATAGCTTATTATATGCGGTGCCCTTAGGTGGAATGTTATCTACTGGGTCCTGTATTAGTGTAAAAAGATCTGTTTGTGCCCTTATTCAGACTACAAAAATAAAGAGAGAGGGGAGGGAGGAGAGAAGAAGGAGAGAGTAACAGAAGGTTTTCTTTTTGATTTTCGCAATGTGTTTGCGCACGGGATGGTGGCTTCAGGGGTATGTTGGAAATAAAAAAAAAGGTAGGTGACCTCAGTGTAATGTTGTGTTTTTTGATAAATTTTGTATAAATAATAACTTCAAAATACTTTGGGACATTCAAAAATGGATAAATGTAGCACGGAGGGAATATAATTTTATCGAGCCGAGTAATTACTTATTTAAGTTTGGTTTGATAAAATTGAAAAATCTTGATATATATAAAAAAAACTAGAGTGTGTTTTTTGCTCCAATCCAAATATACCAACTTAGGCACAAAAATTCACTTCTTTACTTTATGCCATTAGATTTCAATATTTAAGAAAAATTACTGAAATATCCGTCTATTATATGTGAAGTTATCATATCAATTATAAAACAACCAATAAAGGTTAGCGTAACTATTAATCTATTTTAGTTTTTAACATGAAAATAATGGATAAGAAAACATTATCAAAAATTCCAATATAATTTTTTTATGCGGGAAAAGAAAAATTTATTAGTGAGAAAAAAAAATATTATTTTTATCGTTAACACATAAAACTCAAGTTTCAAACTTGGAATTTCACAAAAGTACTCTAGTCAATTTAGAAATGCTGTTATTTCTCAATATTGTGAAGTTACCATGGTGGGCATTATACATGATATTTTCTCAATTTGAACAAATTAAATATTCAAGAATTTCTCTTATGTATCATGTGGAGTTTTGATTTGATATTTTTTTTTAATATTTTTGGTCCAATTAAAATTGATATATTTATGTCAATTTATACTAAGTAAATATTTGAGAACTTGTTTAATTGATAACTTCTTTTTTTTTATTTGAGAAATTTGTTGATAATTTTTAATTTTTATCTCGTGTAGTAGTAATCTTGTTCATACAGTAATTTAGAAGTTAATTATTTCTCAATATAAATATTATATTGATAATTTATTATTTTATGCTTTAAAAAATTGTCACTGTTAGTTTTACTACTTAAGTTTCATATTGAGATTGGTAGGTTGGTAGTTATTCGAAAATAATTTTTTTGGACAGTAATTACTTATTGTAATTTTTCCATAAAATAAATATTCAAGATAATCTTTTTAAGGTAATGAGTCAGTTTCGAACTAACTTTTAACAAATCCAATGCAAGTCTCATAGTTTGGGTTTTGTTTAACAATCTTAAATTATGGAGCGCAATAATACCCACCCTCATGCCTTTCGACTGAAGAATATCAATTGCTTTTGTTTTAGTAATTCTCTTGTCAATAGTGATTGAAAAAGTATAAATTTTTAAAAAATTATTCCAAACAATAGAGTGGGATATAGAATCGTAGCTTTCACTAGTAAACGACCCATTGACTTCTGTCTGCGTGTGGGACGGAGTATGATTTAAATTTTAAAATTATAAAAATAGAGATAAAACTTTAAAATTATTTTAAAAAACCAAGTATCACATTTTCTATAAAAAAAAAACTTGGATAAGAAAATGTGTATATAATTTGTAAGATCTTTATACTATTATATAGATAAAAAGTTTTTTTTCCTTCACAACTTTGAAAAACGGTCTTTTACAGCTTCTTTGCCTCCATTGCAGGGGCAAGACCTCTATCTCACTTTTCTCTCTTTTTGTTGGCTTTTGTATGTGATGTTTTGTAAGCAGTATGATTATCTAAATTCCCAATTTGGGATGTCGTCATCCACAAGTCGAGCGATGTAAGTTAAATTTTCTAAAAAATAGAGTGAAAAAATCGAAACATAGCTTCATTAGAAAAAGAACCAACTTGGATTCAGTCACCCTCTCCCACGTCCCGACGTAAATTGAATTTTGTGAAATTTATGAAAATAGATATATAATTTTAAAAATTATTTTAGGAAAAAAGGATCCCATTTTCTTTAAAAAAACGTGGAGAAGAAAATTTGTATAATTTTGAAATCTTCATAGCTATTCTTACTAGAATAAAGAGGATGAATTTTAGGTTTTTATATAACCCTTTGATTTCCTGAGGTAAAATCTTGCACTGAATAAAACTGATGTATCTTTAGCCATTTCAAATAAACATAACATAAATAATTTTTATTTTACTTTTTATATTTTAGGCAAAAAAGTAAAAAAAAAAAAAATAAGTTTTAAACTAGGTTCAATGAGGGACATCGCATCGATCCATGAGTCTCTCGCAGAATTGACTTCAGCCCCTGTACAAAACGATGGGCCACTCTGGAAAAAACTAATAACTAGTTTCACTGACCATAGCCAACCTTAATAAAGTGTAATTTACGACTGAACAGGGCTTCAAAAACACTTAAGGTCAAAACATGGTGGCAGTTTATTATTCCATAGGTCCAAGTCGTAAAGATAGTATTGAGAAATGATTTTCACACTTTCTTTTTCTTTGTAAAAAAATAAAATATTAGTTATTATTTTTATTCATATAAATTTGCAAAACTACCCTTTCATTTAATAATTTCTAAATGCTAAATGCTAAGGTTGGTTTTAATTTTGTAAGAATAAAATAAATTAAAATGATGACGTATTTTTATACAAATTTGAAATGTGAAAATCATTATCATTTAATATTGAAAAGTGATTTTCGTACTCCCATTTTTTATTTCTACACTCCAAAATGGGAGTGCGAAAATTAATTACCTTAATATTTTGCAAAATGAGAATTTGACGGTATGTAATTATCAATTAAAATTGTAAATACATAATTAAAATGAATCATATTTTGCAATAGTACCATGAAATAAACTGACACGAATAATAAAAATTCGATGATATAAAGTAGTCATTAGAGAAATTCTAGATTGAGTCGTAGTGCAATTTAAGTATCTTGGATACCATTTTAAGTTTATATTGATGATCTAAATCGTACATATTGTAGACTTTGTTGAGAAGATTAATACTATAAAAAATACGTTGATCAGAAATAAATTAATATATGTTCAATACTGTTTTATAACTTAATAAATGAGTATGACACACATGATTATACTCATTTATTTTGATATAAATTATTATTGATCGACTAACTTTTTATAGTATTAAACTTCTCAACAAGATTTACAATATAAACAGTTTTTGATACGGTTAGATTCAATAGTTCGGAGGATCTTACCCTGTTTGAAATGAATTTGAATTTTCTGAAGTTGGATAGTCTAACTTCACCAGGAATTTGATTCCATGTAAACCATATTACATTCCAAAAGAAAACTCAATTTCACGCCACATCGCAGTATCCCACTTGAAACGGCACCACTCCAGTATAACACTAGTAATCTCCCTTATCTGCAAATCAAGGATGAACTACACTTTATCCCCTTAGGTTTGTCATTTCTTCACTTTCGACCTTAAAGTTAATTTTTAAGTTTTCCTTGCTCCAACCCCTACTTTCGTTAATTATTTGGATGGAAGTTGACACTTATGCAATCCATTCAAGTCTTAATTTAAGCACACTCAGAAACGAACACCAAATCCATATACCGTAAATCCAAAGTCTAAACACCCTAATACTCAAATTCAAAATCGAAATACCACACAAAGTCCAAACCAATCCCTCCCTCATTTTTTTATTTGTATGCCTCTCTACTAACTAACCTTCTATGCTTCTGACCTTCTCGGCCAAAGTCGCTTCCCCCAACATTTGCCTCTTTCCACCTTGACCTTGCCACCAATTAATAAACTCACTCCACCACTGCACCCCTCTTCTTCTTCTCCCACCAGATAACGAACGTTATACTACAAAGTTATGATAGTCAGTCTAGTGCAAGAGCTTAAGAGGTGGATTATATATGTGTGTGTTATTTTGGCCAATAGATTTGATGAAATTTGGGATGATATTTTAGGATATCCTATTTGAGTCTGACAACTAACGGGATGTTGTAAGTGATAATTAATAATAATTTAAGGTAGTAACTTGTGATTTTTTTTAAGTTTAAGGGATATAGTAAAAAATATGAATAACTTAGGGGGTTAATTGTAAATCACCCATATTGTGATTTTTTTTTGTGTGTGTGTGTGAAATAGGAATCTATGGTTTGAAAGTGGAAACGTCCGTTTACAATTAAATTGGAGGGTGGTGAGGCCTTCCTTAATATCCAACGGTTGGTGTGGAAATGTAGAATCAAATTCATGGATGTTGTGATTGGCAAACTTCAGCAAATTTGTACCCTTTGGAATAGTTATTTGATTCGTTCATACTTTTTTTAAAAAATAAAAAACTATAAATTATGCATTTTATGTAGTGTATCAAAGGTGTGAACTCACACATTGTGAAATTCACAAAATACGTATTCCACTACAAGTGAACATGCATTGTTCATGCATTATAAAAAAAAATATATCGCTGCTTGCAAAACACTTGTGGAATAGTTATATTCACAAAAAATATTTGCTGGAAAAAATAATTTTTTCAGCAAATTTATTAATGAACGAATGAATGGTCCTTGATATAATATCTACTTCTACATCAATAATCCCTCTTAAAGGAGGGATTATTCCGTATTCTTAAAGTATTGCTTTACACCATTTAAAATGGCACTTGTATAAATATTGGCTATTATTCAGACAAAAATAGAATAGACCTCACTATTTAAATCAATCACTCTAATATTAAAATACCACTAGAATTTACTCTAACGCACTAAATAATTTCTCCTCTTATAGTCCTAGGTATAATGCTACTATTGTCGTTGTGGTTTTCTTTTGGTGGGAAGTCTAGGGACCAATAAAACATAATTCTAATTAATATTACAGTGTACAACTTTTTTAAATAGAAATTTATATTCAAAAAATATAAAAGTTGTACCAGAATATTTTGCCATATATAACTTCTGGTTCTACTTTTGTTTATGGGATGAAAATAATTTTAAAAAGTTGAAAAAAATTAATTTATAAAATTTTTATTTTGAATCTTTTCAACTTGTATTTTTTATACAAAAACTTTGTCCTTTGTCCATTGTAGATACATGGGCACAGCGAATGAACATAAATATGAACCTCTTTATCGAGTGAGTAAATAAATTTATTTTTGTGACGTTATTATGTGTTACAATGGTATTTGAATTTAAAATGAAATTACCAAAAATAATCACCTCCTGATTTTGTTGGAAAATTATATATAC
>VIGQ01000759.1:2500-5000 GCA_009663005.1 Actinidia chinensis | reverse complement strand
TATTTTTTACATGAAAATAATTATTAAATTATTATTATTTATTTATTTATTTTTAATGGGAAAAGAAAATTTTTATTAATTAAAAAAAATTGGTTTAGCTCCAGCCTAAATATAGTACCACATAAAACCGAGTCCAGACTTGAAGTTCACAACATTCCCATAGTGCATTTAGAGTTGATTATTCTTAATAGTTGTGACATAATTGTATTATACGTGAAATTTTCTACCAATTTGCACAAAATTAAAATATTCAAGAATTCTCTTAGGGAATCGTGTGGACTTTTGATTTGATAAGTTTTTAATATTTTTGGTCCAATTAAATTGATATGTTATGTCCATTTGCAATCATTAGAAATAATTGGAGGGAATTTCTTGTTTAATTGAGAATTTCTCACTTTTTCGTTTAGAAATTTATTTATAATTTCTAATTTTTTTCTCGTGTAGTGGTAATTTTGTTCATACGGTAATTTAGAAGTTAATTATTTCTTAATATAACTATTATATTGATAATTTATCATTTTTATTCTTTAAAAAATTATTACTATTAGTTTTACTATTTAAGTTTGATATTGGGGTTGATAGGTTGGTAGTTATTCGAAAATAAATTTTTTGGACAGTAATTACTTATTAATTTTTTATTATAATTTTTATCATTGATAATTTTTATCATTGATAAAAAATTTTATCATTGGTTAGTAATTTATCATTGATAATTTTTTATTATAATTTTTTTATAAAATAAATAATTTTAAAAGAATCGTGTTATAATTTTCTAAAAAAAAAATTCTAGATTAATCTTTTAAAGTAATGAGTCAGTCTTGAACTAACTTATTGAATTTTTAACAAGTTCAATGCAAGTCTCGTACTTGGCTTATTCAACCAATCCTAAAATTATGAGGAATATATTACTGTTCATGCCTTTCAACTGGACAATAGCTAGCGACTGCTTTTGTTTTAATAATTTTCTTGTCAAAAGTGATTGAGAAAATATAATTTTTTAATTAAACTATTAAAAAAATTCGTTAAAGAAGAAAAAAAACTCACTTAAAAAAAAATATAAGCTTTGCAATGCTTCTACTTTCAATCCGCTACGTTTCAGCTGCGCCCATAATAGGTGAATTTCTAGTGTTCTTAGCACACATCAGCTTCAATGAGCTAAACATTAGAAGAGAAGTGCAACAACCAGTGTTAAAGAGAGAGAGAAACCAAAACAAATTATAGCTCGAATCCTAGGTATTTCGGGTCATGCACGTATGATATCTCAGCCGTCTAATTTCGGTGTCGCCACCCACAAGTCAAGCGATGTAATAGATTTTTCCTAACAATAGAGTGGGACATCGTAGTTAGCTTTCATTAGAAAATGATCCCTTAACTTCAGTCTACGTGTGTGACGGATGCATGATTTTAATTTAGAAATTGCTAAAATAGAGATATAATTTTAAAATTATTTTAGAAAAACAAGTATCACATTTTTTATAAAAAAAAAAACTTGGAGAAGAAAATTTGTATAATTTGAATATCTTTATAACTATTATTACTAGAATAAAAAGTTTTTTTTTCCTTCAAAACTTTGAAACAACGGTCCTCTACAGCTTTCTTTGCCTCTGCTACAAGCCAAGGATGGATCTGGGGGTAGGGAGGCAATCGCACCTCCAAAAGTTTTAAAAAATCACTAATTATACTATAAATTTTTCATATAATTCAGAAAATTATATAAGTAACCTCCAACTAAAATTCACTAATTATGTTTTTGGCCTCCCATAAGTACCTAAATGCGTCCCTGCTGCAGACAAGATAACTCAATCTCACTCTCTCAGAATTGACATCCCAGCCCTGCCAACGATGGGCACGCGGGGAAAACTAATAAAATAATTTCACTGACAAGCCAAACCATTAAAAGTGTAATTTAAGACTAAACATGCTTTCAAAAACCTTAAAAGTGTTTTATCGAGGCCCACAAACACGTTTTTATGTTCTTATTCATAGGTCCAAGTCGTTAAAGATAGTATGCGGAATGATTTTCCACACCTTTTTTTTGAAAAAAAATAAAAACACTTGGTATGTTTTTATTATATAATTTACAAAACTACCATTATTTTATTTAATAATTTCTAAATGCTAAATGCAAAGGTTGGTTTTAATTTTGCATGAATAAAGTAAAGTAAAACGATTACATATTTTCATACAAATTTGAAATGTGAAAATCATTATCATTTAATATTTTGTAAAATGAGAATCTAACGGTATGTAATTCTCAATTAAGGACACTTACAAAATACGACAGAGAAAAGAATTAGAGAAATACTACATTTTATCGAATTTTTATTATCATATTCTTTGTAAATGAATAATATTATGGGTATACCTAACTTGCATCTCAAATGCACACCTGATGAGGTGGTGCATTTGAATTGGTTAAGTGTAGAGTTCACCCAGTCCTTTCAGCCAACACTCTGATGTTATGGGTACACCCAACTTGCACCCCAAATGCACATCTGAT
>VIGQ01000579.1:17500-31236 GCA_009663005.1 Actinidia chinensis | reverse complement strand
TAGCCAGTCACAACTCTGGACCATACTTGACCACTCAATTCAAATTTGGGCGTTTACATCCCTCCTATAGATCAACTCATCCGACTGGGTGAAATTTTGCCCAGTCAAAGGCACCCCATTCGACTTCACTAATAGAAGAAAATAGGGAGTTCGATCCACAGACGCGGCTTGGTTTATTACAAAGAAGGGGTTGAACATGCTGCTAAGTGAAGGATCCATCAGCGCAAGGATGCTAAACTTTGGACTGACGCCCTTGTATGCATTTCATACTCTAACTTATGACCGGTTCTGTGAGTAAAGGTGGGGTTGTGTATGGGAATCACTCATTGGCTTGTTTAGAGACAGAGATTTCCGAAAGCCATCAATCATCCAACTTCCCCTCCTGCTTGTTTTAGACGCTGGTGAGAAGTATAAACCAAGCATGTTGTTCATTTCTCATTTGAGTAAAAGTGCTAGAGTCCTGGAGAAGTAAGTATACAGAGAATATAACCCTGATTTCCAAAGCCTATTGGCTTATCTGATCATGTTATACGATAAACAATAATGGGGAAGAGTTCCTATAATCAAATGACAAAACTTTCAAAGAACTTGTAAAAAGTCAAAGGAAGGATTGGACGATTTTTTACTGTAGCCCCTTACATTGTGTCTCATTAATTAGAACTTCAAACCCATGTTTCTGTTTCTATAAGTAATGTTTCCACTGAGGTGGTGTTGCTGTCATTCAGGTAATCAATTGATGGCATACTGAGTAGGACATTAATTTGTTTTAATTAAATAATAGCTGATATTGTGGTTGTTTCTAGTCTAATTTAATGATGCTATTCAGGTTGGACACGAATGGAAACAGAACCTCTTGGGAGCATGCATGAGATGGACATCATCTCTGCAATTCTCCTAAGAATTCGAACGAAGTTCACTAGCGACGGGCGGAGGCCATCAACCTATTAATATATGCATGTTTACTACATTCACATTAACTTTGTGAACTTTGTTTTCCATCTCACACCTTTTTTCTGGGCATGAACTTTACCGTTTTTTTTCTCATTTTACCTTCGTCTTATAAGTAGATATTGTTTTCACATTCTTCTGTTCGCGCCCACCTCTTCTTTACCGTTGATATCTGGGCAGGACCTCATCGTTTGCTTTTCTGTTCTATTATTTATGTGTCCACTAAGGACGAGATGATGCCTCTTTTTAATGGCACTTTGATCATCTCATGGGAGATTAGCTCATAAATCTTCCTGCTGGTTTTAAAGCTTAGCCATTTAAATGAATCTCAAGATATTTCAGATGTCATTAGCTTTTATTTTTAAATTATCTTATTGCAAAGTGATATGGTAAGTTCCTCCAAACCGTATCTTTAATTACAGTGCTTAACTTGGGATTAAAAATTAAATGTTTCCATTTATCTGGCATCCATGGCAGAGGGAAAAGAAAATACTCTCTTCTAACCTAAGGGTGCATCATTTTTTCTTGTACAGTCAAATTGGATATTTTGAAATGTGCTTCATGTTGCCAGAACACCTGATATTTGCATTCATTATTGATTGCGAGCTTATACAAGGAAGTGGGAGGAAAAAGCTCTAAGCCAAGAATTTTTCCAAGAGGTTGTAACAGTTTTACGTGAAATCCAGTCTAATTCTTTATTCTAACCATGGTGTATCGCTTAAAAAAAACAACTTTTTTTTGTCCTTGGAACACGAGTTTATGTTTAACAAGAAGCTTGTCTTATGTTTTAATTTTCTTTTGTATTGGGGAGGGGATGCCTCATTTTATGCAATTGTTCAAATAAAGCGAAGTGGAGACATGCTATAACAATGGGAGTTGCATTTGATAATTTATTTTGCACTTCTTTTTTTATCAAATACCACTTTATAATCAGGACAAAAAATGGAGTGCATTTGCTAAAAAAAAGGAGTGCAAAAAATCATTTTCCAAAACTTTATTATTCCAAAGTTTGTACTACTAAATATCTTTGAATTTTAAGGGGGGGGGGGGGGTTGATGGGTAATGTTATTTGGTTATGTGATCTTACCCGTTTAAGTAAATTAGATCATTAATTTGCAATGAAAACTTTTTTTGATCCCAAGTTCAAAAATTGTAGCATTGTTGTATTTCTAACGTTTTTTTTTTTCTATTTTTTATAATTTTTTTAATATCTTTTTGATTCAATTTTACTTTTTGTCAAAAATAAAGGATTTATTTGTTGTATTTTGTGCCGATAGTTTGCGGATCGATGGACTTTTCACATAAGGCGTGTGAGAAACTCCATTCACTGATTTATATTATAATAACTTAAGAAAAATAAAAAACTCGTCTTCAAAAAAAGTATCTTAACATATTTGTTTAATTCCATCTTAAAACAATATAAAAATAAAAATTCAAATTCAAATAGAAAATATTTAATAAATTCTAATGGGTTTGTCCAATTAAAAAGTATTCATCAATATATATCATTACCAGTAATTATGGATTGTGTGATAAATTTTAAAAATCAAAAAAACACCATCAATATCTCATTAAAATTAATTATGTTAAAAATAATGATAATTTTTCAATAATATGCAAAAATAATTTTTTTTCAGTCATATTGGTTAGGATATTAAATTAATTAACGTATGATTGATATATTTTGCATAGTTTACAGAACTAGAGAGAAAGGCAAGAGATAAGAGAAAATAAATATAAAAAGCATAAATTGGTTAAATCTCAGATTCCAAAATAAAAAGATATTTATTTAATATAAAAATAAATATCTTCTCATTGTGATTTTGTTATGTCTCTTCATGGGCGATCCATGGTTTTTGATCCTATGATTCGAATTAAGGCATTCTTTTCTCCCCTCCAACTATTATTTGTCTTTTGGAAAAAATTACCACAATAAACAAATTTAAAACTACGAGTTTTACTTCAACAAATTCTAAAAACATAAGAGTCCAATTAAAAGTATCCTTCAATTTTCGTTCACTTAGAAAGTGACAAAATTGATTCAGTTGAAAACCGGCATTGTTCAAGTTATCCCTCTTCTAAACTGGCAAATCAATCCAATTTTATGGTTTATTTTTGAGCAAAAGTTAAAAAATGACATAAATTAGGTTTAGAGAAGGTTGCATTTTGATCACATATAAAAAAAATTATAGCTTCGTTTAGGGCTTTAAGGCCTAGTTTGGGTTATTAGTTTTTTTTAATTTTTTAGTTTCTTAGTTTTTGACTTTTTTTGTCTTTAATGATTTTTTTTCTCCGTTTGATCAAAAATTTTATACTTTTTTTGTCTATCTCGACGAGAAGAGTCTAAAAATATAAAAAATTATCTAATTTAAGAAAAAAGTTTACTAAAGTTTAATTTTTTTATCTCAATAAATCATCTAAAATTATTTTTTCGTCTTCAGTAATTTTTTTTAAATTATATAAAAAAATTATATCTTCGGTCTCCTCTAGTCGAGTGAAACTGAAAAAAATCTTAAAAAATGATCAAATAACAAAAAAAATTAATAAAAACAAAAAAACTCGAAAACTAAGAAGAAACCCAAAAAATAAAAAAAATCGTATATCCAAAAATGAGCCTAAGCGAAAAAACATCGAATTAATGTTACTTTTTAAAGTCTCATGTATATATTTGTCATCTTTATACTCAAATCACCTTCTATATAAGATAAAAATGAAATAATATAAAAGATTATTTTTTTTTTTTTTTTTTTTTTTTTTTCTTTACAGTAATTTAAATCAATGAAAATACAACAAATATAATCAAAACAAAATGGGGTGTGAAAATTATAATGGGAAATTCTTCAGTTTTTTTTTTGTGAAAAACAGGAAGCCAATATATCATCTTGTGCGCGAGACAATAAGGAATGTTTAAGAGGGAGAGGAGAGACGGACAATTTGTTGAGAGAGAAAGGAGGGGACGAGAACACAGAAACGGAAAACATTGTTGAGAGAGACCACGGAGGATCAAGGAAGAGGGAAGGGAACAGGATTGTCAACAGGCCTCAAAAACGTTTTTACTTTCTTCATATAAGGAAAGAAATCGGTTCATAAAATCAATCAAACTATTAGGATCTGAGTTTGTTTGAGAGAGAACAGAGGATCAAGAAAGCGGGAAGGAACAGGCTGTCAAGTCCTCAAAACCGTTTTTACTTTCTTCCAAATAAGGAAGGGAAAGAAAATCGATTTCAGCAAATCAAATCAAATCTTTCGAACTGCGTTTGTTGAGAGAGGAGGACGGAGGATCAAGAGAAGCGGAAAACAGGACAGTCAACAGCCTCAAAACCGTTTTACTGTCTTCAAATAAGGAAAGAAATGCAATTTCACAATCAAATCAAATCTATTCGGATCTGAGCAGAGCTTCTCATGCTCTGTATAAGAGAGAGAGAGTAGAATGAGTGGAATGAGAGCGCAGAATTTAGTGCACAGAAGAAGCAGAAGGGCCACGTCGAAGCAGGTCTGTGCGAACTCTCTATCTCTCTCTTACCAAATCACATTTGTTGTACATACTACTCCGTTTTATGTAACTAGCTTTGGAAGATTGCAAATAAAAGCTCGTTTACGTTTTTTCTGTTGATTTACAGTGTCACCATTCAATTTGAGAATGGCTCGGGGTGGATGGCAGAATTGTACTGAATAACAAGGTTCGTTTTAGTTTCGGAAGATTGCAATTTAGTTGCACTGTTCAAAACCAGCTGTCAAAACAGGTTTAGAGGAGGCAGAGGAACAGGTGTCAAAACCGAGGAAATGAATCGATTGAAGAGACTTGGCAAAAGTTACCATTTTACAGTTTCCCTTTCCCCCCCCCCCAATTTGAAAGATAAAGCAAGGCGTTGTTGCATTTTGAAAGGTGATTGATCAACTCAAGTTCCTGTTGGTTGTTATTATTATTTATTTATTTTTGTCAATGCAAAAGCTGCTGGATGGACTCACGGCTGCATTCGAAGTTTTCTGCTGATATTTCTAGGACCTTGTTGAGGGAATTATCTGGCCATTTAACAGCCATTGACTATATGTATATGTGTAAAATGGTATAGCCTGGCGGCCTTCTGGTCTGGTCTGGTCCCTTATGTTATTTGCGTTGCTTGGTTGTACGAATTGTTATAGAAAAAAATCTTAAGTTGAAGAGGCCTGCCTGACTTATCACTGAACGGAAAACCCAAACCCCAATTGAATGTGGTTTTAAATTTTTATTTCAATTAAAATTTATTTACACTTTGGTTTTTGAACCCAGAATTTAATTTTTCAGTGCTAATAATCAGCAGAAAATTTACAGTACTTGATTTTCATTTTATTGAACACATCATCTGTTCTCAAAGCAAGTTTGTATGGGCAACCTGATACTTATTTTCCTCCTTTACAGCTGGATCCAGGCCAATTTGTATTGGGGACATTACGGTTTTTGTTACTGAGATAATTTCTTTGATCTGTTACCTGTGTTGAGGTAATGCTCCACTAACATCATGTTATTAGTATCGAGGTAACAAAGCTCAAAAAAATAAAGATGGAATTCATAACAATGGGCTTGAAATGTTATTTTCATGGATTGCTTATTTGTTCTTGCATTAGTTTTAGGCCACTGATTGCTATAGGTCCTGATGTACAAGATGTTTACATCCTCTTCAAAACTGATGTTATTGTTCAACTTCTGAGGTCAGTTTCATTTCTTTTTTTTTTCTTTAACAATAATATCTCATTATTGTGAACTTAAATCTTCATATTGTTCTTTTTCTTCCCCAAAGGAATTTCATAGTAAGTTAAGTAATTGGTTGTCTGTTTCCACAATTCCAGTGCCGTCAACATCTGGAGTTGTTGGAAAACATTCCAAACATGTTCCATGATAACAGAACTGCTGATTCAGCTTTTGGTGCAGCAGTCAAGGTTTGTCATTGTTTCTTACAGTGATTATACCTTTTTTGACCTCTAATAGTTGGTACTTCTAATTAAAATACCATTTTTTTGTTTGTCATAATTAGTAGAATTCTATCATTACCTTAGCGTTCACTTGCATTTGATTAATTCCGTATGTCTATGCTGAATTTTTTTGTAATTTTTGTTATAACTTCAGGCTGCTTATTGGCAATGAAGAAGTACTCTTCATTGTATTTCAGTCAGGCAAGTTCATGACCTATTTAAAATTATATGTCTGCGGTCTGGAATAAACAGCTATTGAATTGCTATCTCATTTCTGTTTGATGTTGTAAAATTCTTTGCAGTTAACTTTGGTTTCTTTTCTGTTTTTTTTCTTCTAATTTTTATTTTTAGTAAAAGCTGACTAATTTGTACTAGTGAATGTCATATAAGGGAATTCATATTTGAATGCTTGTTGTGATGATGATAGGCAATTGTTGAATTTGGTAACCCATAGTAATTTTCCAATTGAGGATAGGGTATCTTGAGGAATAAGAACACAATTAACCATAGAATGTGGAGATATAGTGCTGGGACATTATAGTATACATATATACATATATATATATATGGGTGTGTATATATATATATATGTGTGTATGTATATATGTATGTGTGGGTATTATTTTTTCTACGAGCGCGTCTAGATCCAATAATGGATAGCAAAAGTTTACTTTCAGTTTTGAGTATTAAGAGTTAAAATTTAGGAATAGGTGGGATTTTTTTTTGTGAGCTTTGATTTTGAAGTAAAAACTAGGCATTTCCTTATTTTTTTATGCTATTAGGCTGCACAGTAGTATTCTTGAATTTGATGTTCATGCTTGCATTTTCGCTTAAAATATCCTGGGTTTGTATGTTTCTTAGTCTAAAGGTATGTTTTATATATATATATATATGTATATAGATATACCTCTCTCTGTGTATGTGTCTTTTTTTTTTTTCTGGGGTTGAGAATGGGGAGGAATCAGCAGGTGCGCATTCATGTCCTGCTTTTGCACGTCATCCCTTATCGTGGTCATTGTCTTTCGTAGGATCTTTTGAATTCCATGTAGTTTACACGTGTTTACAAGATTTGCTATAGTTTCATGTCGTGATTGCAAGATTCTCTATAGTTTATTACGTGTTGATAGGATTGCTGGGTCTGACAATTTTAATTTTTGTGTTATGCTGTCTACACCAGTTCTTGCCTTCAGTTGGCATTGCAGCCCTTTCTGCAAGAGAGGCTGAAGGAGAACGAATATTTCTGCAGGGAGAAGGTATGTTATGTGATTTACCATTAGCACTCTTGTTATGTTTCCCCATTCCCCATTGGTGTTTAGTGTATTTCCTTTGCTCTTCTAGTATGAGGTAGATGTTGAACCAGTTGCCTCTGCAAGTCAAGGATGTGGCATTGATCTAACTAAAATCCACCATTCCACGGATATACTCATTTAATTTCATACTAAGTATAGCATCAGAGCTCTAGAATTTTTGCTTTATTCGAATTTTTTCTTGCCTTTTTTCCTGCATCCAATGGATTGAAGGGAAAATAGTGTTATGGACCTATCGGGCTATCATAATCTATATGCAAAGAATTTTTCATCGGATAATTGCCTCAACCAATTTAGCAGTGTTGTGAAACCTTGTAAATTCCAGATGAATATAAGATCGACCTTGTAGTGTTCTCTCTCTCTGAAACTAACATTTTACTCTGGCATTGTGACTATTCTTCTGGCATTACACATTTTCTGTTGAAATTTCCAGATGAATATCGATCTTGTAGTGTTCTCTCTCTCTGAAACTAACATTTTACTCTGGCATTGTGGACTATTCTTCTGGCATTACACATTTTCTGTTGAAATTTCCAGATGAATATCGATCTTGTAGTGTTCTCTCTCTCTCTCTCTCTCTCTCTCTCCTCTCTCTCTCTCTTGAAATTAAGATTTTACCCTGGCATTGTGACCATCCTTTTGGCATTACACATTTTCTATGTAATGCAGGTTTTAGCAGTTCTTGTTTTTTTTTTTTGATGTATTCTATGTATTATTAGAAATCCAGGCTTTTGAGTCAATTTCTCTTTTAAGTTTTCCTGTTGCATTACGTCCAAGCTTTGATGAAACGTCCTTCCTTGATATCATTATTCTTTATCAACAACTTAGAATTTTCTCTCTCTCTTGCTCTCTCTAAAAGACCATTCCATTTTTCACTTTTCTGATTTTCTTTTTTTTTTCCGACCAAATTGATTATTTTTATATAAAGTGCTTGTGGACGTGTACTTCATTTATTCGCGTATATCTGCACCTACAAGGTGTTCATTGCGAAATAGAGGCAACTTAGTGTAAACATAACAATGAGATTCTGATTTTAATACAGTGTTTGTTGTTGATGAATTTTAGGAGCCCCATAAATTACTCCAACCAGCAGACAAGACTTTTAAGACAAGGCTGTGAACTTGCAGAGTACCCGGCGGGAGTTTGACTGTTTTTCAATCCTGTTATCCCAAGAACTTACAGGCCAGAGGCAAGGTATTCGTTATTGGTCTCTTTCATTCTTTTTGGATAGTACTAAGGAATTTATTTGAAGAATGAGACAGACGGAAGGATCCCGTTAGAAACAGGGAGGTTAAAATTTTAATAAACCTCAGATTAACCAAACTATATCCAAAACACTTGTCAAACAAAATGGAAGTGGTAGACAAATAGCTAATGAATCTACAAAGGCGAAAAGTTACTGTCACTCTTCTAGATAGTTTTCCTAATTCTTTGGGCAATAACCTCATATCCATCTAGGTATTTTTCTAGCCATTATAAAAAGAGTCGAATGATGGGTCTTTCTTTCCTCAAATACTGCCATACTACTTGACTAAAACTGCAGTGGCAGTGTGGTTAGTGTGGGATCCTCTGATTAGGTTTAGTACAAATTATGTATCAAAGTTTTCTTCTAAGCTGTTTAGTTTTCACTTGTGAACGAATTATTTGAAGTATCATTGCTTAACTGCTAAATGGATTAAATGTAATGTATCATAACCAGTTATTGCAGCAGCATTACACCTGATGTTTATTTTTAATTCACAATGCAATATCTGGCCTGTGATTAAAAAAACTTACTAGAGTTTGTCAAGTTTCTGTAAATGTAAGGAAACTAGAAGCCAGCCAATCTATAGGAGGTGATTTTGATAGCTACTAAATGTAAATACAGAAACATACTGTAGGCTAACCACCTCAAGTTCACATAAGTTCTATCTCTCCCCTTCCCTTCTTTTTAATTTTGATCCACGTTTGTGTGGACTCATATCCCTTTTGCTCTTGAGATGATGCTGTCTGTTGGAAGAAATTTTGAAATAAGATACAGAGCCCCATTAGTGTTACCTTTAATTTATCTTATATGTTTGTGTCACTTAAGTGTTCATGGTGCATTACGAAGCGTGAGTTGTTGAGGGTAGTAAAAGAAGATGGTGGCTTTAAGAGGTGTGCACAAACATGCTTGTGGACGGGATGGGATGAAGTGAACCTCTTATCAATAGTGTAAACCAAATAGCACATACTTCTTTACTGCAACCTCCTTCATCGCATCGTTCTTAATTGAGAAGCTCTTTCCAAAAATGGCACCCTGCCGCCAAACAAGGCTGCCAATACTTGTTGACAGTGACTCATGTTCCCGGAGTCCGTGTGGCTACAGATCATGTCCTGTTGGAAATCCTGCTAGCTTGTAGACTTTCCCATGGTTTGGGCGGTGTTCTCCTTTTGATCCACTCATCCTGCTTTCGTAGTTCTCTCATATTCCAGAGGAAAAGTCTCTTCAAAAGGTTTTTTATCCTTGGAAAATTCGCAAATAAAGTTCTTTTGCTTTCTTCTACCGTATTGTTTACATGGGGGCATGTTGCAGTTGTTGTTGGCTCATCGCGCTGAACAACTCAACCCTACTTTGATAATGAATTAAGCATCTTTTTTCTTTTAAGTTTCCCTGGACAGTGGAAATATACCATAATTATGTTTGAAACATGATGAATTGGGAACCTTGAACAGATTTGGTAGGTCCTTGCCCACCAACCCCAGCCCCACCCCATTAAAAAGATTTCCAGCACCCCACTTCTGATATGTGCATACAGATGTCAGTGTAAATCTCTTTATGTGATTATAACGACAGGTGCTAAATCCATAAAAATTTTTTTGCATACATTAATATCTTAATGTTTGTTCCTCAAGTATTTAAACCTTTCTTTAAAGTGTATTACATTACCCTTTCTATGCTGTTCTGATCCTACCAAAACGTTGTAATGATCTGCGATGGAAGGTCACAATGCCCCAATTTTGAGGCTTTTTGAAGGACAAGATGGTGTTGATGTAGCAAGTGAGTTTCTCATATTCTTGTTTGTACTTTTCATCGCATATAGCAAAAGTTGCTCTCCCCTTTTATTCTGAAAACATTGCAATCACTTATCACCTCCCCCCTCCCCCCATTAGAAATATACTATTTACATTAATTGTCGTCTTGTTAGGGTATTCAGTTCAAGAATCCTAAAATGGGAAAACCTTCTTAAGCTGCATATCCAACAGATGTTGACCTACCTGCGTTAGTCTATCTTCCTATTATGTTTTGTTGTTGCAAAGACAATGGGGAAAAAATGATGAAATTCGATTCATGTTTCAAGTACAATCTTATTTATGTGCTGTGAGATATTATGATTTGTTGTGTAATCCTATACTTTCCCATTTTTGTTTACCTCAAAACTGTAGTCCCTCATCCTTTTGTTTGGCATTCATCCCTTAACTGAAACAAGATCATTTCATTATCTTTAGTCAATTGGATTTTCCTAGAGTTGGAAATGTATGTAGTTCGGGTGGGTTGAAGTGGTTGCGGTCTGCGGGGTGGATATAGATTGGGTCAAATTGGGTCAAGTCATACCCATGAAGGCCAACCCAACTCTTTTTTCTCTCTCTCTAGTATATCTTTTCCATGAAAATTAATGAATTCTTTTGACTTAATTTATTTTGATTTTTTTTTTATCTTAAAAACAAAATAAATTGCATAGCCTAATAATTGTAATGCTGAAATTGCTTTTACCTTTGTAACTGGAGGTCTACTATAATTGTTTGTAATCATGTTTTGTGCCTGAGATTTTTGTATCGTAGACATACAAACACTGCTTTCCTTCTAATATTTTGTAATTTGTGCTCCTGAAACTGTCATAGTATTGGCAACAACCAAACTGTGTGGAACCACCCTGCAGTGAATGCAACGGGATTGATCACCACAATTACCATCTCCTTTGGCCACCAATTTTTTGAGCTTAAGCACATTGGAGAATGTGATATTGTGGTGTGAAAAAAATTGACTATACTACTTTTCTATTTTTTTACTCCATGTTTTTAGCACAATTTTTATAGATTTTCTATGGTCCTAGTGATTTAACTATGTTGAAGGGTGCAAAATGGTTCAATTGTTTATGGGATTAATTGTGTAATTCCGTGCTAATCCAATTAAGTTACAAATGCCTTTGTTGTATTATTTTCATTGAATAATATGCAATAGTAATCAATAATTTGAGTAGTAGAAAACATTGAGAGTAATCTGAACAGGCCTCTTTTTTAAAATTTTCGGACACATAACTACTATCTACCTGTCAGCATCTGAGCGAGGCCTTGTTTGGTCATCTTTTTCAGCAATTTCTTTTTCTTTTCTTTTTTGATTTTTTGTCGTAAATAGTTTTTACTCTATTTGTCAATATTTTCTACATTTTTGGTTTGCTTGAATAAAGGAACCAGGAAAAGTAAAATAATGATCCATAAAAATTAAAGATGTTTTTTACCAAAAATAAAAATAGTTTTTTAAAGATCAAAAAAACTAGGAGAAACCTGCTTAAAAAAGCAGAAGGTAAATGAAACAGAGAAAGAGAGTTTGTGGCTGCCGATATATATTCCCTCTTCTTTTCACTTTGATTAGATTGTTATATATAAGAAGTGAAATGTATCTAATAAATTCTTTTTGATGATAATTGCCGTCAAGTGATGTTGTGGTTTAGTGGATTGGTTGCCTTCATAATATCCACCAGGTCTCAAGATCAAATTCCCTCCGCACATCGAAGTTACATTTTTGACAATGACGACCCATCTCCAACCACTTAGCCAACCCATGTGCAGCCTGTTCAAATCCATTTATAAATGGGTCCATACAACTGAACCGAATTACTCCCCGCTTGTGAATATGGTCTGGTTGTAAGCAAGCGACTGGCATGTAATGCGTTTGGGCTGGGTTTTCCAGCCTTAGATGTTTCATACAGTCGTTCCTGGGTTCTATAATTTATTCACATGGTTCAAATAGTTGATGATGTCCTTTTTATATATAACGAACATGTTAGAAAATATTGTTACTAGATAAAAATATTGGTATCTGATTACATAATGATTACATTAGCTCCTGTTACAGTAACCCAAGTTTCGATTTTATGATCAGCTTGTTCTCTACTTTTTTAAGGTTGTTTGATCGAATTCTAGTATTGTAATGATCTATGTTAGGAAGGCAGGTATTCAGTCATAATTATTTTGAACGATGTAATTCAATCTGATGTCTGGTGATATATTCATCTAAGTTAATCCACCAGCTCTTTCACAATGCAGTCAATGACACATATTTACCGTTGCAATTTGGATTGATCTATTATCTCATGGCTCCTATGTCAGTTAAAAAATTTAATCGAATTTTGCACCCCTTTATGAGACAGAAGTCATTGATTATAGTGGGTTTGGCCCTGATAATGAAGCTCAAGTTCTCTGGGAAAGAGTTGTTTGTGCAGTATTACTGGTATGGTTGCAAAGGAATTCTATAAAATTTGAGGCAAAACGAAAGAAATTTTAGGTTATGGGACAATATCCATTTCTTTGCATCGTTTTGAGGTTTTCATGTCCTTTAAGTGAGGGACGCTGTTGTTTCTTTATTGGTAGAGATTTTGAGGGCTATACGCGACATATTGTTTTGATATTTTCCCTTTCTTGTTTACTTCCATAGTTTGGGTGGACTTATTGCCCTCACTTGGTATTTTTTTGTCCTTTGATTTATATTTCTTTGTTGCTGATACAAATGAAGGGCCCCTTTGAGGTGGCTCTTCTATTGTCATAATTGTAAAAACTCTCTCTGATTTATCGTTGATAAGAAGTTGAGAGTTTGGTTTTGTTTGCTATCTTTATAAGAATGACAAAAGGGAAACCATAAGGTGTCATGTACATCTATGGTGTGGAGTGACAAATTCTTAGCATAACTGATATATGACCTATGTACTATATGGGAACTAAACTTCATAGAGCCATAGTAATGAAGAGTCAGCGTTCTTGCTTGTTTGACTCTAGCCTTTTCATAAGTTCCCCCTTGGTGTGTTATTGTCAATTGGGATTAACTTTAATGGTCACTATGATGGAAGTTACCACTCCTCACAAGCTTTCCCCTTATGCAGATTGACTGCGATAAAACATTAATGGTAACTTTGAAGGATGATGACAAACTACCAGATGGTGCCAAATGCGCTTTTTCAGGTACAATATTACTACTTATTTACTTACGGAGATCCGTATTTTGGTTTCACATCTTCATTCTGGGCACCTTTTGCCGAACGACTTAATAGTATTCTTTGTTTTGTTTGAGAAATTGCTGTCATTTTAATAGTGTGTTTTTGTCCACTGTGCTCTTCTTTACACAACAATTTACGGCCAGAGAAAAATTCGAGTTTCTACGTTATCCCTGCCATGAACAGTGTACTACGTAATCTGTTCCGCTCAGCTGACTTAGACACACACTTCACTTGTTTCTTGAAGCAAGGTAGTTGATTATGACATATATTACTGCGCTGGCTTCTTTAGTTGTGATAATCT
>VIGQ01000579.1:7500-12500 GCA_009663005.1 Actinidia chinensis | reverse complement strand
CAAAATATTCTAACTAAGTTCGATTTCGCCAATATGTGCCTCTTTTTAGAATCCTTGTACCCAATGTCACCGAGGCAGTGAAAACTATGCACATCTGCTGGTGTTAAGATATTTTTTTATTCTTATGTTGGTACATATGCATTGTCACCAATAATAAAAAAAAAAGAAACATTAGCATGCTCTTACCTATTAAAATTACAATAGGATCCACCGTATTGTGGCAAACTAGAAGAGTGGTGAATGTGACAAATTTATTTCGAAATGTGGTTTCAGCAAAGAGTTGGAAACTTTTGAAGAAATGTTTTCGCCATTTGTTATAATCTATTTGACTCTTAATAATCATTTGAAGGCATTGTGCATTGGCTCCTTGCTTCAGCAATGTATCGTGAATTCTGAAACAATGTACATATCTCATTGTAGTCTTAAATCCTTAAATAGGAGTAAAGTTCAATGCATCTTCTTCTACAATTTCTTTATCATTATATGCAATTTCTTTAGCATTGTGTGCTTTTTCTGATCAACAAAATGATGATGGGAATAATACTAATAGATACACATGGTCACTAGAGACAATTTTCAAACAACGAAAGCCATCGATATGGAGTTGTGGAATACTTGCTTTGATGGATACCACTGAGCTAATGTTCTTGAAAGAAGGGCATTTCATCAATTATCTTGGAGTGAAAGGGAAGAAGTTTGCAACTGAAAATATTGGTATTCAAAATTTCTATTTTGCATTTACCGTTATTAGAAAGCTACTGGCGGTACACCCATATTAATTTGTTACGTGTCATGAATCATGATATTTTGGTGATGGCAACGTCTTCTCCTAATGACAAGTCTATTCCTCGTGGCAAACTTTCCAAAGGAGGGGAAGTTGTTGCTTAACTAAGTGATGAAATTACTGGGGATACTCCTGCACTCCAATGAGGTTTTACCCCCCCCCCTCTCTTCTCTCACTCACTCACTCTTTGCTTTGGTAGATTTTATTCTTTTTTTGTTTATCTTTTCCAAACTCTACTGAATTGATAGTGTGATTTAGTGGTCAATAACCAGTGATGCCATCATCTACATACTAAGAACAATGTAAGTACTCTCTGCCTATCTTTTCTTTATAGTTTTAAAAAATCTCTGTAGAAGACCAGCTCTTATTTGTAACTTTGGCCGGTTTGTTGTGAAAAATTTGTTTTTTATAATTGATAAACACTTTGCTTTTAACTGTGCAGCGTGATTTATTTCCTACACACTTAGATAGTGACGGCCAGTAAGGGAACAAGACATGGAGATGCCTTTGAGCTTCGTTTAAATACATTAAGTGTCCTGGAACTGGAATTGGGTTGTTGGATTGTTTTCATTTATAACTCCTCTTCTGGCAACTTGATTACTGTGTTGTTAGTGAGGTATGCATACTTACAGAGTTACATACTTGTGATCATAACCTGGGATTCAAATACTACATATTTTTATGAAAGTCATGAAAATATTCACTTATAAGCTGTTAGCTGGTACCACAAGGTTCCATTTGGATCATCCCTATGTACATGTTAGGATTTTAGCTAGTCAAAGTATGGTAATATCTAATTACCAAGAGTTTCCAAGTAAATGGGCTGTTGAAGGTACTATTGGAGTCAGCAACTGCTATTATCTTCTTATTAACTTCTTGGTCATTTGTGTTCCTTTGTAGTGTTATGAGATACATGTTACTTCTTACTTGATAATATGACTCTTGTGATGCCCCGTGGTAACCTAGAATAAGCCAATGAAATTTTTGCCTCAAATCCTAAGGAGCACCATATGGTATGTCTCCACCTTTGACTAACTTTTGATCATGATAATCATTGGTGTCATTGGACTTCTCTGAACTCAGTCATACTTCCTTTTTATTATGATGAACTCACTTTGCTAATATAAGAAGCTAGCCATGGGGCTCCCTTTCCTAGTGGTATACTTTTGGGAATTCAAAAGTTCTTTCCCTTCTTTTCTGATTTCCATTGCTCTTTTCTTTTTTTTGGTTGAAAATAAAACTTGGATATGGAATTGTGCCTGGATTCTGGGAACCTGACTTGCTTCTATCGTGCTTTTTTTCTTGAAACTGCGGGAATAATAGAGGATGCACTGGAGTGGCCACAGAACCTGACTACAGATTGGAGCTAGCCTACAAAATCTGCACTATTGGTAAATTTGAAGAGTCTATATAGAACACTTGATTGAGTTTCATTTTCTGTTTGCCTGTAAAATTTCAACAAGCACCGAGTGAATCCAAATTGAAGCAGTTGCATGAATTAGCCATGTCCACAGGAATGGTATTTTTTCTCTACCTTGATGAGCACCCCACCTAGGTTTTGTGTAGCTTTACATAGGTAGCCACTAATTGTTTGATCTTTCTCCATCTTCAAAAGTCCCATGTGCTCTACCTTTTTTTTTCCGGTTAGTGGACAAACCCACTTCTGGTTGTGTATCTCTTGGACATTTTTTTGAAGATAGTCTGTTCAGTGGATTATTATGTTTTCAATTGCTTGAAAATTCTCAGATTTTTCCATATCTGAAAAATACATTTAGCAAGCATTGTGATTCATTTGGGGGGATTGATGGATTGTCCTCCTCCAATGGCAGAGGAGTATGTGAAATATGCCGATAGATCACATGTAACCTTGTTGAGGGTTTTTCAAAAGTATGCAAATAAAATTGAAGACACCCCCCACTGAAAATGGTCGTCTTGAAACTTGAACCACGAGTGTTCAATACTTTCCATAAGATTTATGATTTTCTTTTCCTTCTAGACTTCTAGTATATTTTGTTGTCATTGCACCTTTAAAAACTCTGTTTTTTTGCAGGTGAAAACAATGCAAATTACCTTATCTTCATTTAAAAAAATGGGTTCTTTTGAGTTTGGCTGCCTTAAGTGGTCAATGATGTAGATTTGTACAGATTTTAAAGGACTTTCTCATAGGGGTCCGGTATTATATTCGAGTATACATATGTGCAGCCTTTGAGACTTGCTCTAGATCGAGCAGCCAACTTACTCATTTTGAGTAGGGGCTAGAACAAGAATCAAAATTCATTTTAAATTGTCCTTATGCACGAACAACAATGCATGAGTTTAATGCCTTTCTTTCACAGTGCCCATGTCAAGAGTTCTGCTTTTTTCTTCCTTGGTTGCAGTCATTATCCCTCACCTGTCACGATTAATTGTTTTCTTCATGCGGAATGTTTCTCAAAATGATCTTCTGAAGTTCTGATTTTGGCTAATTTGTGTCTCTTTTAGGATCCTTGTCACCCAAGTGTCAAATGATTGTGGTGAAACTATGCACAGAAATTCTGGTGTTAAAGGATTATTTTAAACGTTCTTATGTTCAGAGGACACTTTGGAACCTTTTGAAGCAAAGTGGTAGGCAATTTGTTATATAACTCATTTGACTCTTGGTAATCATGTGGAGGTCTTGTTGCATTGGTCTTTCTTGCTTCCGCATGTCTTGTGACTTCTGAACAACTGCTTATCTAAGTGAAGTCTTTAAAAGCCATGAATACGAGTAAAATTCATTGCATTTTTTCTCTACAATTTCTTTGGCATTGTGTTAACTTTTTCTTAATCAAGAAAATGATGATCGGTAACAACCTAATAGGTACCATAGTCACTGGATACGAATCTTCAAACAGTGAAAGCCATTTCTTACGGAGTGTGAATACTTGATTTAGGATGGGATACCTCTGGAGCGTAATGTTATTGAGGGGAAATGGCATTCCGTCAATTAATCTGAGAAATGAAAGGGAAGTAGTCGCAACAAAATATTGGTACATTTATTACTACTTTAAACTTTTATTTCACATGTAGGCTATTTATTAAAGCCTACTGTTGGTACACCCATATTCATTTGTCATTTTGTCAATGACTCATGATATTTAGGTGATGGTAAGAAGGGGAAGTTTTTGAACTGTAACTGGTGATGGAACTAATATGCTACTGCACTCCCTGAGGGTGTATCTCTCTCTCTCTCTCCCCTTTTGAAATATATTGTTATGTGTCTTGTAGATTTCTCCAAGTTCGATAGGTGCTTCCATGACCATGAAGCATATAGGGACTAATGTATTTTAGCATTCATCTGAGCATGTCTAATGACAGGGCAGAGAAAGGGGAACTTAGAAAAAGAATAAATCTCTCTTTTGGACAGAAAAATCGGGTAACATAACTCTCTCTCTCTCTCTGTGTGGCCGAAAATAATAATTTGAGTCGACATAAAGGAGGATAATCTTCCTAAGTTTAAACTAGCCTGAGTAAAGTTATTCCCTTTACACTGCGCCCACCTTTTCCTTGGATTATTCTAATTTTGTGTCATTCCATATCTCTTATTGTTGGAATATTTTTTGAAAAATTCTTGGTTTTTCCTGTTGGCTGATTGTTGTTTTTTGATGCCCACATTACCTCTACTTCTCATGTCTTGCGTGTGTCCTCCGAAAGCTCCATTGTGTGAATTTTCTCTAATGGGTTGCTTTGGAATGGTTATTGATGGTCCAGTAAATTCGTAGGAAATACAGTATATGTAATACAATATTAATACCTAGCTTGTAAACTCCTATCATGCCATGTGGATTGTTTTAGCTTAATATGCATGAATTTTTTGATGCACCAATGTTGGGAGACCTTTGGAGTAATTAATTGCTTTCCGCGTCACTATTGAACTTTGTTCAAGCTCTGGTGCTAAGGTGTGGTTTTGTTTTTAACAAGTGCTTCAAAGATGAATGATTGGCTGGTGATGGGACGACAACATCTGTTGTTTTGGCGCCGGTGTTAAGGTTTGTGAGAACAATCTTTTATGTCCTCAGTTTTTGAAAATATCAAACCATTTTCAAATTCCATTTTTTGAAGATCCCCCATTCCATACACTCCAACAATATATACCCAACAGTTGGTTTTTCTGCACTTTCGCCCTTTATGCCCTTATATGTCCAGGTGTGGCAGCTGGTGCGAACCCAATCCTAGATTTCAAAGGTATCGAGAAAAA
>VIGQ01000579.1:0-2500 GCA_009663005.1 Actinidia chinensis | reverse complement strand
TGCTATTTGTTTCAGATGTTACCTGTTCTATTGCTTGTGCTGTACTATTTGCCTTTTTCCCGCGGAAACACTACGGCAGCCATAAATTGGGTTATATTGCTCTAGTTTGATTTTATATGGCTCTTATTCATCACTGTATTGGGTTTATATAATATTTTTACTATGAACCCCAAATCATCTATGCATCTCTCCGGTATATATGTACAAATTCTTAAAAGCAATTGACATTCGAAGTTGAGATTACTTAGGGAGTATCCTTCTATGTGTAGCAGGTTGGCTAGTGTATAATGAACTGTCATTTTTGTTTGATTTATGTTTTCTTGTAATCTATTATTTGGAAAGCTATATTAGAAATTGCCTTTTTTCCAGTCTTATTTTATGACAATGTACTTTTGCAGGATCAGAAGCAATGTTTTGTTGATCTAGGTCATTTCTCAAAGAGATCTATAAAGGGGTATTCATTAAAAGTGCGGGAATATGAAATTAGGGTTTTCTAGGAAAAGTGAATAAAAGAAGGAAGAAGGCAGAGACAAGAGTTTAGGAAACTAACTTAGGGTTCTCTATGAGGTCGTTCATCATTGCCATGTATTTCGAGTAGTTCCGTATCAAGAGGACAAAATTATCTTCATTAATATGATTGAGCATCTAACTATATCCACCGGATGAGAGGTGGTTAATAAAAAAAAGTTGGTCTTGATTTGTGTTTAATGTACATTATCCGTGAAAGTAATTGCAACATGTGTAAAGTGTATAAAAAAATTAACACTTTTAACGGTTCTTCAACAAGTTCATTCCGCCCATTACACGGCGTTCTTTCAATTCCAGGAAGAATTTTTAGAAGATGTTTTTGCTGCGGTTACTTTTGTCTACCTGATTTATTGGCCGTTTTGTGTTATGCTAGTCAAGCAGCATTTATCTCTAAGAACTTGCGTGCTTCCATGGATATTGTTCATCTCAGTGAATCAGTACCTAATAGTGAGTTTTTTGGTTTATGTTTTATTTTTCACGTAGCTACCTCGACTTTGTTTATAATTCTTATTGTGGAACAATTTTGTGGGTTCAGGATTACTTTGCCACATCTTCAGGGTTTTGTCACTGTTTTTCTCAGTCCCGTAGGCAGCCAAGCACAGCGTTACCAGCCTCTTTCTCGATCAATAAATTATGTCTAGCGCTTGGTCTTTCCCGATTTAAAAGTTATCCCTACTCAGATAAGATATTCGGGCAAGTCTATTTCCAGATGTTAACTGTTATTGATTTGCTTCTAGCCATGCAATCACAATTAGTTTCCATATCATTTCCTGATTGGAAATGCGACGGTACTCATGTTCTAGTAACACCTTTATTTTCATTCTTAGTTCTTGAAGGACCAAATACTTTCACCTTTTTGATTTGAGAATATACTTTACGAAATTGTTAAAGCTTGTTATTCATCAGTTAAACTAACCACAGAACGCATATATTCCAGCGAATAATCACTACAACTTTTTCTATGAGATGAAAAATTCATTCTCTCATCACGATGACTCCCATTAGCTTCACTTACCCATTACTTCGCTGGAATTGTTAGCTCGCCCTTCATTGGTTAATATTCCAAAAGGTCATTTCATGTCATCACTATACTTCCCCTTGCATTTCTAGTTGCTATCTTTTTTTTTTTAAATTGACATGGTTGCATATTTCAATTATATATGTTATCTAATTTTTTGTATGTATATATATATTTATATTTATATTTTTTTGGTCACATAAATGTTAGTCGAAATCAATTACAATTTATTTCTTTATTTATTTTCTTTCGCCTCCAATTTAAAATCCTGCTCCCTCTAGAGGTTAAGTCCCTTCCTTTGGTGTTTTGCCCAAACTCCATGTTGTAAGCTTTTCCAATTTCAGTGTAATTGGCCATCAAATAGGTCACATATTGGCATGTGCTTCATCATTCGTCCAAAATCCTAACCTTTTATACCAATTTCAACTGATTATCAAGAAATCAAATACAGTTAAAATCGCGAATTTGAAATACAAGACCCAAATCAATTTGATGCATACTAAAGAACTATTTTGCAATTACTCAAAAAAGCTACTCCATCGTATGAATCTCTCTTTTGTAACAACCCACAATCCGTCGTTCCAAACTCATGACCTTCCCCCTCCGTGTTCATTTGCGCCTTCCCCATGTTCTTTTCCAACCCAAACCGTGCCTTATGTCCTCCCCCGTTGCTCTGCAGTACGACTCCAGAAAAAAATTTGATTCTATAAAAATAGGAAAACAACACGAAGGCTAATAAGTAGACATCTTTCCACATGTCGCATAAAATCAAGGGCACAATCATGTTGTTTTCCTTTTTCTTACGCTGTCTATTGAATTTAATTCAAGGATCTTTATACATATTGGGTATTCTATTGGTTAGGGGTTTTTCGGACATTGGTGTCATAATATTGCTCTTGGATCCTGTTTTCACATGGTAAAATATTCCAGACACGGTTACTTTTCATCGCGCGA
>VIGQ01000313.1:17500-20000 GCA_009663005.1 Actinidia chinensis | reverse complement strand
AGTTGGCTCAAAGCCTACACTACGTGAAAAAAATCGATGATCATGATGTGGAAAAAATATCAGGTTGTGTCCACGTGCGCCACCCTATGTAACCACCTCCATTCATGTATTCCTGAACGCCATTGCGTGTTCCACCGAGTATCACCTCGCCTGTATAGAGCGTAGACATTCCTCCCTTCCACCTCACCTAGATCAGAGAACCAGTCTTCTCTCGTCACACCTCCACTATATCCTGGCTTGCCCCGGAGGATCTCGACTTATAACGGAACCATCACGATCCATGATTGCGGGTGCTCCCACATGGCATCTTCCTGGATCTCTCCAGAATGCAGGGATTACAATTCATAAACTGACTTGCCCGGAAATCTCTCCCGAAAATCTCACCACGGATCTCCAGTTTACTTCCTAATAAAGGCCGTTCCTCCATCTTATGAGGTATGTCATTTTTAATGAACGATATTGAGAGCTTATTATTGGTTTATTTCTCTCGCCTTGGTCTGATTCGCATGCGGAGGGCAGGGGTTTTGAGCGGGCCTCGCCCCAGCCATTTACTTTTGTTCGATAGGGGAAGCGTAGACGAGAAAAAAGAGCGGGAGAGAAAAAACAGAGTGACAGAGGGTATAAACTAAAAGAGCAATATTGATGTTTTGGTTGCGCCCCCAGTTTTCTACCAAACAACAATCAATAGAAAAGATTGAGAGTACAATGAGCTGAAGGTATATCTGGTAACTTTCACATTACAACACTTCATTTACCAGGTTCGGTTTTTTAAAGTCCACAACTAGGGGAAAGATTGTTAAGCACTTATGGAAAGATAAGAATACAATGGAGCTTGAGGAAACCAGAAAAAGAGAGAAGCATCATACAGAAGGCATTTACAGTAGTCGGCTTAAAGCCTACAAACAAGGGCCGGACGGAATTGTTTAATTATGAGGAAAGATGAGAATACAAATGAGCCGAAGATGATCTGACAACTTTCACATAAGCCTTAGACCCCAACTAGTGCCGTTACATTACATATATCCTCTAACAGCCACAAGGAATTGACGCATTCATTGAGTAACCCAAAAAAGGTTCTCCCTATGAATTAGATCGTGCTCGTTAGGGTCATTAGCATTACTTTGAGTTAAATACAAGGACATAACTACGACAGCTTAAAAAAAATAGAAAATGTAACTGACAAGTAGTAATATTGAGACAAATCTCAAAATGATTTTAGGCTTTTAACGCGTTTAAATTCATTAAAAAGCAGCTAAATAAACATTTTTTCTATGTTAAAAGGCCACATTATGTTTGGGCTGTTAGGAGATTTTAAAATATTTAATAGCGGTAATTTGATTTTTTTGTAAAGCTTCTTTATTCCTTTAAGATACTCATTTTTTGTATGTGGGTTTTGTCCCACAGTTGATTTGATAAGAAACAGTTTCTTCTTTATCTATTAGAAACATGTTTAAAGTATTAACTAGAGTGAATCTAAAGTGGCTATGCGTGGATTTCGCCCCATTGGACTTTGTGGCGACGTAGCTGCCCAACATGATTGGGCTCGGGAATAGTATAATACGATTTAGGAATTCACAACCGAGGTACGAATTATGCCATGTCGGCCTAAATTTTTATCAGCGGCCAACTCCAGCCCATCCATTTACACCTCTTTTTAACTGTTTTCTTGTATTGTTATGAAAAATTGGAACATTTGCTCATATATCAGCATAGATTGTCATACAGGTTTTCACACATCATCAATATATAAAATACATACATAATTATGGGGTACATAGCTATATGAATTGTGGGGTACATAGCTACAGGCACTTAAAAGGGTGCCCACGTGGCCCGCGCACTACAATTATAGTCCCTTTCAATAGAATATGTTTCAGCCTCTCCTTTCATTGCATCTTACCTATGTATGTTTTATACACTAGATAATATATATATATATAATATATAGGGGTGAGGGGGTAGGGAGAAGAGAGAGAGAGAGAGATTACATATTGTTGTCACCATGACTGCAGGTGAACGCAATTTTGTGTCCTCTTGTTTATGCCCGACCCCTCCATTAATCTTCTATTCGCAACAAACAAAAGCTAGAGGAATGAGAATGGATCACATTGTAAATCGCGGTATCGGTACCTAAAGACGAATTTAAGATTTAATTTTGAGGATGCTAAAGCAATATACGGCCTAGTAATGAGGTCAACCCACTGCACTTGGGGAGCCCCCCCAGACCTTTATAATTTTTTAAAATATTTTTAATATTAGTGTAATATAAGATTTTTCTCAATTTTTTGGGAGTTGCAAACCGTGCAATCTCCCCCTACGCCCCCCTCTCCAATCCATTCATGTAAATGACAATATCGGATCAATGATATGGTTAGATATCAATTCATATCGGACAGTATTATCCACTATTTTTGCTAAAAATCAGTTGTTGAAGGATCAAAATCCCGACGCCTAATGTATGTTCGATATTTAAAACCGTGGATGGCAGCATATTGGATGC
>VIGQ01000897.1:27500-36906 GCA_009663005.1 Actinidia chinensis | reverse complement strand
GCGGCATTTTTTTTTTCTTTTTGGGCTTGGTTTGTGTCAGGGGTTAAAGATGAAAGCTTTAAAAACATCATAACACTTTAGAGAGAGAGAGGAACATGGGAGCAAGGGGATCAGTTGCCCACAGTACAGTGCTATTTTATTGATCATAGCTAAAGTGACGAAGAAGAACATTATTTGATCCCACGGTCTACCCCCTCTATTTCAATTACATCTTTTAGCCCATGCTTTTCATTCGCGTACTCGTTTGGAGTTAGCAGCAAATTAATATCACATAGATAGTGGCAATCAATTATTGCTTCTAAGTTGTAATAAACGATCATGACTATTTTGTAGCGTCAACATATCTCAATATCTCTCACTTTAATTGAATAATAAATAAATAAAAAACGGTCGCATTAACATTGGAATAATATATAAAAAGTTTTCTGATATAAGTAAATGGATAAAGTAAAATTTAACTAGAACTATAATTATAAAATTTTATCTGAATAAAGCTCATTGCCAACATACAAAGTATTTTTAAAATAATTATACGAATAGAAAATGTATGGCCAGAAGAGTGTAGCTAGAGTCGTGCCTGTGCTAGTGTCGGGTTTGAAGATAAAATTTTAAAATAATCACAAAGAGGAGAGAGAGAGGAGGGAGAGAGAGGAGAGAGAGAGGAGAAAATGCATGTGCGAGTGTCAGGGGTTTTGAAGATTAAATTTCAAAATAATGGGAGAGAGAGAGAAATGCCTGTGATAGTTTCAGTGGTGAAGACAAAAGTCTAAAAAATCACAACTCAGGGGAGAGAGATGGGATGAGACAAATGCACGTGCTTAAGGGGCCGCTTTGGGTTACCGGATTAGGCGGGAATGGAATAATTTTTCTCGATAATTGTTTTCATTGGTCGTTGGCTACTAGATATGGGCGTATAGGGATGGCAATTACCCGAAATAATCGGGGGCCCGACCCGGACCCGACCCTATAGGACGGGTTTGGGGTAGGAATAATCGGGGTTTTTTTTTTTTTTTTTTTTTGGGGGGGACGGGTTAAGGGGAAAAAATAAAACCCGGTCGGGTTCGGTCGGGTGCGAGTTTTGAACACCCCCGCCCGAACCCGCCCCGGATTATTTAAATTAACAAATTATCATTTTTTGTAATATCCATAATATTTTATATGTACTATATAATTATACGGTTTTATACCATTTTATAAAAAAATATCTAAATGTATATTAAAAAAAATTAAAGGGGGCGGGGCGGGCGGGTAGGATTTGAATCCCAACCGTCACGGGTTTGGGGGGGGACGGGGGTGGGGGAGGGTTTCATAATAGGGCGGGGTCGGGTTTGGACGAAACCGTCCCGAAACCCGCCCGTGCCATCCTTTAATGGGGCGAAATTTATGACTCTCCGAATAATTTATGCCGAAGTAGGTGGATAATTTTGGGTGGTCTCGATCCCTAAACTAAAAGTATCCGAGAAATAAGGGGGTGGGATAAGAAAAAATATATATAAAGAGAAATAAATGATAATTTATATATATATATATAATATTTAGTATTAAAAAGATATATTTTATTAGTGAGATTATATATTATATTTTATAATATATAGATCTAAACAGATATATTTATGATCTAAATATTTATATTTTGTTCTCCTTATTTATTGTACTTTCTATCCTCCACCCTTATCTTAACCATTATAAACAAGTATCAAACAAAGTAAAAGTTATTATCCCCTCTAAATTTTAGTCCCCTCCCTATCCTCCAGCCAAGACGAGCCAGAATGGTAACATTTTAAATTAACTTTTTTAGTTCGTTTTTGTTTCTGGAATGAAACACTATGTGACCATGGCATTTCACGAGTTTTTATTTGATCAATCCGCTAAAATAACAAAGACTGCACAAAAATTGATCGTTTTTTACCCCTCTCTTTCAATTAACATATTTATACATGCGTTTCTATAGGTACTCGTTTGAAGTTAGTAGGCAACTTTCAACGTTGGGCGGCAATGATGAGGAAGGTTGATATGTGAGTCCAGCTCCTATATTGGGCTCAGTTCGTTGGCTCATATGGCGTGTCTATGGAGAGTGAAACTCTCGAGTTAACTATAAATTTTGAAAAAGATTATCTCTTTAAAAAATTAGTCTTGAGTTATGATATATTTTCTAGGTAAATAGGATAACGATTAGGTATATTATAGAAAGTCTACAATCATCCTTCTTCTGATCTATAAAAGGGAGGTTATGGTGCAAATTTATACTTGTGAGCTATAAAAGGTGTTGAGCGTGAGGGTAAGACAGAGAGAGAATATGAGAGAATGAATCTCACCTTTTGTAATCCCCTCGTTGATAGTGAATTATTTATTTCTCTACGTGGACGTAAGGTATCATTGGCCGAACCAAGTTAATCTTTATTTTTCTTGTGGGTGTGGTATTGGTGATCGTTTTAGCCACAATAATTGGTAGCCGAGTACAGATACGATTTGATCTTTACAAAAGTGCTCCAAATCCATGTGATAGGCACCATAGTGTTCGTATCTTGCGACAAAACTCTAGGATCAAACCACATTTAAAAACGGACGCGAACGAGCACGAACGAGCACCCCCTTCGGCGCGTGAGATCTATCTCAGCAAGTGGATCACGTGCTCCGGAGGGAAGGTAGAAGCGGACGCTCCCCAACGCGCTTGCACCCACCAGAGATGTCCCACGACTGCAAGTGCTTGCATCCAGTGCACTGTGCAACCAGCGCTAAGTTATAGTGACACATCAGCGGCCATATCAACCCCCCTATCAGCAACAGAATGTTGGGAGACATTTGTGTGGTTTATCTCAGCCAATTAGTACCAAATAAGAAGTTGACCATGCGTATAGTTAGGATGACTTTCAGAAAAAGCATAAAAAAAGAGAGGGGACATGCATATCAGGTAAGTCACATGCTCTTCTCATAGGGGGAAAACTCTGGCCAAACCATCTTGTCAATGCTAAACTTTGCACTCTGGCCTGAAAAATCAATAGGCGTTTTGGAATTGAAAATTTCCCATTGAAGTCCATGAGATATTTAGTTGGACGACCCCTTCCTTGTTATGCCAAGCTACTATGATCTCATCCCGAAGAGAGATGATTTGCTTTATAAGAGGAGAGTCCCCTGTCTTGCATTGTTTCCCAGAAAGCCTTGCTGCTCATATAAATTGATGGACCCATTGCACCAATTGTGTCCTTCTTGGCTTGAATTATCCATAGAGTTTCGTATAAGAGGTTGTGTCCATGCTTTGATGTCCCTGATGCCCAGGCTCCCTCTTCTTTAGACAAGGTGACCTCTTTCCATGATACCAGAGGCCTTTTGCGAGTTGCCAGTGCCACTCCACAAGAAATTTATACAACGCTGGACTATTTTGGCTTAACCCACCCAGCTGGGATGGGGAGAATTAGTAGCAAAAGAATTCCACTCCTGAAGCCAAGGACTCAAATAGGCTTGCTTGCTGCATACGAAAGATGACCCCTGCCCAAGCGCTGATGTACACGTTACTTTTGTCTATAAGCGGCCCATATTGGGTAATTTAGTCGGGAATTAGCAATGGAATTCCAAGATATTAAAAGGGAAAGTCCCCTGAGAGAAACTGAATGAAATTTGCATGATAGAGGTCCAAAGTTGACTATGATACCAGACAGTAAAAAGACTCGATTTCGTAAAGCTTATCTCAGGACCAGGGCAATCCCAAAAGTGCTTGAGATTTCCCAGGGGCAGAGCAAACAAGATATGGGATTCCTCTAGAAAGGAGCATCAGTCATCTGCCCAAAAAGTAGAGCGTATTTTTAGCCCTTCCACATTGGGGTGGTAAAATTAAAATCTGCATTGCATTTAGCTGCCCCAGTCCTCTGGAGAGATTATTCAAGGCCAAATAACAAATAAATATGGGATAGGGGATCTCCTTGTCTGAGACCCTGATTCCCCTGAAAAATCCATGCATGTTCCATGAATGAAAGAGAAGGAGTAGGTGTAGTAGTTACACATTCCATTATCCATCCAATAAATCGAGGGGGGAATTGCAAGGTGATAGCATATTCTTGAAGAAGAAAAATCCCAATCACCGAATCCAAATTGCTTCCTTAAGTCCACATTAGATGCAGCGGGGGAAACCCTTTTACGCCCATATTGCCTGGAAAAGTCTTCTTGCATAGAAAATATTATCTATCATGGATCTGTTTGAACAAAGGCTGCTGGGCTGAATCCACAAGTTGCAAGGCGATGGGGGGCCCAATCTGGATGCTAAATTTTGGAGGATTACCTTGACAAACATTGCAGCAGCAAGGGTCTAAAATCCTCACCTTCTGCTTCCTTTGTCTTCGGAATTAAAGCAAGAACTGAGTGCATTTATCTGACTTTAGAATCCGCCCCGAATCAAAAAGGATCCTTTACTGGCCTTTATAAATTCTCTTCCAATAACAGTCCAAGCTGTTTTATAGAAGCATGAGGTGCACATAGAACTAAATCGGGTCGCGGACTGAGACTCGGACGCGGTCGCGTTGTACCGGACGCGGGCGTCGCGGAGGTTACATAACGGTACGCGGTTATCCGTGGGCGTGAATTTTTTTTTCAGATATAGCAAATTTATATGAATGTATTTTTAGCCGCTTGATTTGGATTTCAAATAAATGTATCATTAGTTTAGATGATTTTGTAGATGAATTTTAATGTATATTTTTGACTTCAAAAATAAATTGTACGATTATTACTTGTCGTTTAAAAAACGGGCTCTGACCTAGGCCAGCTCTTTAATTTTTTATATATTAATTTGCTCTGTATTTTTAAATAAATAAATAATAAACTAATTTATTTTTATATATTAATTTGCCGACATATGAATATTGTATCATCAAACGCCGAATAAGTTCTCAAAAAGCCAAATAAGTCAGTTTACCATAACTCTGTGTACGGAGAGGAAGGTCTTCCCCTTTATATAAGCCCTGGATTGTAGTTTCTTTTTCTTATTTTTTATAAACAAACATTGGGGAGATGGACTTTGGCCACCGGATCAGGGGCCAGCTGTGGCCCTTTACCAAGGCTTTTTGTTTGTTAGTGTGTAAAAATCTGTGTCGCTCTCTCTCTCCTGCGTGATTTCATCTTTCTCCCTCCTCGAATCGCGAAACCTAACACTCATCTCTCACGAAGCAAACCGTTCAACCGTCTCGATTCGGGTATTCTTTCGCACTGTGGGTCTTCTCTCTCTTCTCTTCTACTCTCTGGCCGATCGATCCACATTTTGAACAGCGCTGACTCATCTGTGATTCGATCACAACCTTCAGCAAGGGATAAGAGGGAAGGTTCGCGTTCGATCCTCAAACAAGGTAAGCTTTTGAGGGTGGTCATACGGTGGAGGTTTTGTTGTTGATTCTCCGTTATAACGGAATGTAACGCGTTAACGGGCGTTATGGCGCGTAACGTATCGTAACGGCCGTTCCAGAGTGATCCGAATTTTTCCGTTAAACTAGGTGTAACCGAACGAACGTCCGGCGTTACCGTTACGTACGGCCGTTACGGTCGTTCAGACCGCTATTTTATTTTCCATGAGGGTTAAGCCATCTGGGCCAGGACTTTGCCTTTCGCCTATACTGAACTAGAGCAGCTTAATTTTCCTTTTCTGTACTTCTCCTAAGGAGAAGGTTGGCTGCTCCTGCTTCCCACAGCTTTGCCCCTTAAAACTGTTTCTCTATTGAGCTTGATGCAGTTTTCCTTAGAACCCAGGAGATCCTTATAAAAATGAAACAAGCCCTCAACTGACTTGCTTGCTCGAGGTAGATCTGCCCCCATCTCCCAGGAAATATATTGCAATATTGTTTTGACATGTTGCGCTTAATTAAATCATGGAAGAAATTTAGTTCCTTTTTCTGAAATTCTTTAGATATTTGCCTTTTGGCCAGTGTGAGAGCAGTAGCTCAGCTCAGCTTCCGCTAATCCTTAATACGGCAATTAGCTCTCAGCACTGGTAGCAACCTGCAATTCATGATCTTCTAGGCTAGCAGGAAGTTGATGTTGGGCTCTTTTGAGCTCTTCTTCAGCAGCTTCTGCCCTAGCTGCTATAAGGAGAAAACCTGCTGCCTGTTAAGCTCCTTTAAGGGGTCTTGTGACTGCTTTTTCAACTTTTGCAAAACTATGCATGTAGTTTCATTCTGATGCATTCTCCAAGAGTTGCTAACAAGATCCAGAAATTTAATCATGGTTGGCCCACAGTGAAGAATTTATCAGTGACTGGGTTTGCTGGCCCTCCATCTCACAGGTTGGGATAAGTTCCAAATTCAGTGAATAAGTAATGATGCCCCTCTTCTTCCTCATCCATGGGTAGTTTCCCTTTATCGCTCCTCATTGCTACCTAATTGCCCACTTCTTTTTTTCTTTCTTGGATATATGCTCAGATTTGTCCTCATTCTCGCTGTGAGAAATACTAGCTGGTCTAGCCAAGGGCAGCAGCAAGACGTAGCATAACAGTGGACCTAAAAAGGTTGAATTTCCGAATTTTACCCTCTGCTAACAGTAACTCCAGAATTTTGAATTTCAACCAATCCTTCGTGAAGTGTTAAAGTGAGCAGAATAATGTCGTATAAGGGACAGTGGGCCCAAAAGGTTAAAAAATTCAAATTACCCTGCCTCTGTGCGTGAACAGTAAACAAGAACTTTTGAAATTTGGGGGGGAATTTTCAAATTCTCGGCTACTATAGCATGAAACAGTTATCTGCTTCCCAATCTTCAATCTCGATGAACTAAAAATTCAAGCTTAATATAGAAAGATCTTACCACTGATTAGCCCCAAGCTAAAGCCAATCAATTGACTTAAGCACTATCCACCGCACCTACAGAACACTGCTATTCACGATCTAGAGGTTGCTTTCTTCAATTCAAAACTTCAAAGGTCAACTATTCTTCACCAGCCTTCAGCATCTATCACCAGAATATTGTGATTCAACAGCCTTAGATACTGTCGCATTAAACTCAGCTTTAAATTTCGCAACAGATTCTAAATCCCACTGAGGGAGCACAAGACAGGCAAGCAAGCGCAAAGTCTCAATTCCAGCAGCTCCCACTGTCCGAATCCTAAAAATTTCTGTCTCAGATTAAACCCAATCAAGTTGAATAGAGATAGAACCCAGTAATGAATCAAGAATTAAAGAACAAAGCTATGATCCCAATCAAACACCCAAGCAACCAATACTCCAATGGAGAGGAGGTTGGCGCTCTCTCTCTTAGACTGGTTTTTGTTCACAGTCTATTCTTAGTTCAGGATTACTTCTGTTTCCTTTTCAGTACGAGTTCATTACTTGATAAGTTTCTAAGTTGATATGCAACATATTAAAATGTAAGGGCTCGTTTGGCTGGAGGATAATGGAGGGGGATAAATTTTAGAGGAGATAAATTTTAGAGGGGAGATAATTTTAACTTTGTTTGGATACTTTTTTAGAATGGGTGGATAAGAGTGTGAGATAAGGAGTAAATATATATAGACAAACAAAAATATAAATCTTCGTGATATTAAAAAATATATGTTTATTTTTCTCTCTATATATAAAAAAAATAACAATTTGTTCTCTTTATATATTGTTCTTATCCCCCGCCCCTTATTCTCCCCGGAGAACTTTTAGTAGGGTCTAGGCCACCCAAAAAATTATCCCCTCTATCCACCTGTTGGGGGAAAAAAAAGTATCCGGGGGAAAAAAAATTATCCCCCTCCTAATCCACCAGCCAAAACATGCCTAGGATTAAAGTACTTTTTTAGTTAAAAGAATTATATTTTTTATAGACAAAACTAATAAATTAACATCTATAATATAAGACATAAATATTTTTGATCTTTTAAACTATCTCCCACTATCTACTGTTAGAAATCCATTTGACTTAAAATTCAATAGCTAACTTTCAATTTGGACTATTTTTTATCTAAAAAAAATAGCACTTCAATTCTCTCAAAGGATGGACCCCATAGGTTGTGATCGCAAAACCAAAAAAATTTTAAAATTGGGCATATTTTTTTGTCCATTAGCTCATTTTAGTAGGACCCACCCTACAAAAAAAATAAAAACCTCTTTCTTCCTCTAATTTCTCCCAAACTATCAACACTTTCAAAAATCTTATATTCTAATTTGCTCTCCATGTTTAAGTTGTATTTTCTTTGTATATGCATGCAATGTATCTCGCATCTGGGACGTTTATATCTTATTGTTTTTTAGATTGTAAAATTCTAACAGTAATACTAAAATGTGGTTTTTTTTTTTATGTAATGCCTGTGAAAACCGAGGTAATTACTTTCTTGTTTTATAAATCTTAGGGTAGCTTAAATCTCAGTAGAGGTTAATCAATTTACCCTAAAAAAAACTCGTAGGCATAAATTACCTAAAAGAAAAGGTATCTGATAAATAAAAAAAAAAGTTAATTTTTAAAATTTATAATAATTTTTTTTAGAACAAAATATCAAACAAAATATAAAGTGCGTTCTTTAAAAGTGGTGCCCCAAATAACTTGCTCCAACTCAGTGGCCTCCTACGGACTTGCATTAATGTCAAGCACTTGCATTCACGTAACAATTTCAATACAATATTTTTGCCACTAAGGTTGACAATAAGACAAAGGATTAATTTAGTTATTTGAGATGGTACTTATGAAATGATGCCTGAGGTTTTGAGTTTCTATGCCCAATTTAAGTTACACTTGACCTAAGCTTTATTTTTTAGATTTTGTAGTTGTTTTTGTTTTTAAGTTTTTTCGGTTTAGTGAATTATTTTAACTATTTAATTTACAATTTATATTTTTTCGGTTCTTTTGATTCGAGAAATATGATAAAGAAAAATCTTATTAACTGAAAAATTAGACAAATATTTTTTTGATTCGTCTCTTTAGTATTTTTTCTAGTTGAAAAAAAAAATATTACATTTGAGATTCTTCCCATTAGGAACTTAAAAAGTATAAAATTTTGATCAAACAATAAAAAAGATTCACTAAAGTAAAAAACTCAAAAAACTTAAAACGCTTAAAAAAGCTATTAAAAAAAGCTATGACAAAATAGGCCTTAATTATCATTGTGAAATGCATTATTCTGCTTCTGTCCCTTCCTAAGGCTATTTGGAACTTGTGGAAAAGAAAAAAAAGAAAGAAGAAGAAGAGAGGAAAAAAGTTTTAATTGGAAAGGAAGAATTTTTAGAGAGAATTAGTTTGATTTTCTTATTTGATTTTAAAAAGGAAATAAAATGAAAACGAAATAATATTTGTGTTAGTTTTAAGACGTATAAATCTCTATATTAAACTCTTGGATAAATATTGTGGAGGAAAAATTATAAATCCAAATGTTTAAGATTTAATATTTTATTTATTTATTTTTTCTCTGATCGCACAAATCATTCTTTAAATCTTCGTTAATTGTAACAACTGATAGACG
>VIGQ01000897.1:17500-22500 GCA_009663005.1 Actinidia chinensis | reverse complement strand
AATCACATCAAATCATTACGATATTTTTCATAGATGATTCATAGTGACTTAAACATCTCATTGTAAATGTTAATTGTTAGGCTAAAGTATTCACATATGCAAAAGTATGGAACTCAGTTTAGTTGGTTAAATATTTTATTAAACCCAACTAATTAACCAAATAATAAATTGATAATACTCATCATCAACTCATCTAGCTTCATTCATCACTTATTTTATCACTTTTATACTTTTTAATGGCGATTGGAGGGCCAAAAAAAAAGTTTGCTAGAAGTGCGACCACCTATTTAAGTTTTACACTCTTAACATTGGTAACTTTAAGGGTCCACTAACATTTCAATGGAGAGATGTTTTTTTTATATTAGTTTACCTAACAATCTTACTTGACAATACATTTGTGTGCGCGGGAATTCCTAATACAATAAATAGCTTTGATCTACACTAGATTTATGTTGAGTTCCTGACGATCCATCTAGTTATGTGGATCGAAAGAGAAGCTAAATCTTTTCAAAAATCACTATATTTTTCCACGATCTAATCACTGTAATTTATCTCCATGTAAGTCCTCCATATAATTAGACATGTAAAAAAATCACATTCAAATAAACAATAGTAACCGATTACTTCAAAATACATTTGTTCTTTAGTATCAACATGCAATTAACTCATTGAATTCTCCAAGACATAAATGAATCCTTAAAATTCATCAAAATAAAACCCGTGGTGATTCACCTATACAAACTACACTGTGCATTCTAAATTCCTATGGCAGAGAATGGAGATCCATTTTCCAAGAGTTAATGCGCAACATTGTCAACCCGTGGTGAGCCAGAGGAGAAAGCTCCAAGTGCAAAGGGGACTCCCTTAAAGGGAGCAAATGACCTCGTGACTACACTGATGGACACGTGCCGCCAAAATTGGCACACTCCCGTTACGTCAATTGCATGCGCTCCCTCCTCACCATACCCTCCTCCCCTCTAACGCTAATTTTTTTCGGCCGAATAAATCAACTTTTAGTACCCTTCCACAATTAACTTCAAAGGGTAATTTGAACTTGTTTTTGCGGACTATTTCTTACTCAAATTATGGTTCTAATTATTTTTTTATATCAAAAAAATACCATGAAGTCGCACCTAAAACTTAGTGTTTATATTTCTAAAATTGTCTTAATAAAACAATAAAAAAATCAATTGAATTTTCAGAACTCTTATTATGCATCTCAGTAGATCAATATTTCTAGTCTTATCATAAAAAAAATCTATCTTTTAACTAGGTTTAACTAGGTCTCTCATAAATATATATAGATATATATATATATAAGAAAATAATTAAAAAGTGATTAAATTATTAGATAATATTCTTTGTTTTTTAAAATAATTAATTAGATTGGCACGGTGAGCAGCTTCAACCCTTCTTCTGCTTCTATTTATACAAAATCATCGAGATTAGCTATGAAATTTCCTTAATTGTACCTTCGTTTAAGATTTCTACTATAAAAAGTCGGAAAATTTTTTTTATTGTGAAGAGAGAGAGATCGAGAGAGAATGCATCCACCATGAATGGATAATTAGTAGTTACTATAAATAAAGATTTTTTTTGTATTTTATATTTACCTAAAATTAGTAACACACTTTAGAAATAAGCTTTACCAAAAAATTAACGAAATTCCTAATGCTTACATATTATAATAGTATAAGATTTGTGACATTAATCCCTTCCCTCCTCCTCCTCCCTCTTTTGTTATCCCCAAAATCTCAGAAGGTGTTTGTAACTTCTGAGGTTGAAAAAGACTTAGTTGGAAAAAGTTATATTTTGATAACTTTTAACGTCCTATTTTCAATTAATTAATTTTTATATATAAGCTACGAAACCTCCTCTTAATGTATGTTCGATACAGCTTATCGAGCATTTTTATTTTATTTTTGATTTTAAAAGTTGTATTAGAGTGTTGAGCATAACTTTTGTTTATGGCCCGATTAAAAAATCCACCAAATAATGAAAAATTGTTATTATTGAAAAATTCCATTTTACAAATTTTCAACTCCTGATTTTATATTAGCAATTCTAATAAAAATCAATTTACCCAACATACAATCTCAAGCTTACACCATTGGCCAGCTCATCTCACTGCCATTCATACTATAGTCTCATTTACACATGATTATGTGTTTGTTGAATGTAGTGATAGGTGAAATACATAGTCCCCCCCCCCCCCATTTCATTAAATAAATTTTTTTATTGTTTTGGTTCATTAAAATATAAAAATAATATAACATGGACCACTACTCTTGGATATAAAAAAATATTTATTTTATTTTTTACAATAAGAATGATTATATGTTATATTTTTTATTGCAATATCCTATCATTCTTTACCAAATTTATTCTATCAAACTAAACGCTATGACCAGTTGTTTTGAAGATAAGAATGTTAGATTGGAATAACAATTTGTGAATGACCATTACTAGTAATATGGTGTTTGTTGACTCTATTAAGATTGAATATGTAATCCATAAATTTATAATCCATTGACTGAATTTATAATAATATACCCTCTTCCCATTTATTACAAATCTACGGAGTATGGATTATGTCTAAAATTACGAAAATACCCATAAGTAAAATACAATAATTGAATGTTGTTAAATTAAGATACTATTATATAATATTTTTTAGTGTAGAGTTTTTTTTTTATACTCCATTGTGTACTTGTTGATGTTTATTGTTGGTTTGCTTGTTACTAATAATTCTTCTTCTGTTATTTGATGTTATACTATTATACTTACTGTTCTCTACTCTCCTCCATCACTCTCATTTAAGTTTAATAACTTACTATAATTGAAAGTGATATTATATTTTTTATTTTCAATATCACATGGCGTATATTTCTCGTAATGCAGCTATCACTGTCGCACAGACATCATACCTCGTTAGTAGGTTTTACCGTGGCCCATATTCCACGTGGCCTTATCCCAATTGGCCCACCATATTAGATACATTGTGTCTCTTTCTCGCCACGTGGTCAACTATAAAATGTCCTCGTCCTTATCTAATAACCAAATAAAGAGGTAAAAAGTTGTATATTAATTAATGAGATTGAATATGTGGGCATTTAACTTTTTGGAAAATTTTCACTAAATATTTATTTTATTTTTAATAAAAGATTAATTATACAATGTATTTGTTCTACAAGAACTAAAGTTTTTTTAAGATATGCAATACAAACTTCATAAAAATAGTGAATTTTGAACTTGATTATTTTAATTTTTATAAAAATAAAACTTGATTTTCAATATAAAAACTTGACCGGACCAAATGTGTTTTAATTTTTTTATAATGTTTTATTAAAAAAAAAAATAGATACAAAGCTTGGCACATTAACTACTATCCCTTTTTTTGTACAATTGAATTTTTTTTCGATAATATAACCTCGTATAAACAAAATTCTTTCAAGGTACTTTTATTTCCAAAAGAGCTTATTGACAAAAATAATTTTGTATTTTACCAAATTTAAATAAACAAGAATTAAATTGTAATTTATACATTTTTTTGGTAAAATAGAAAAAGTAATTCTGTTAATTTACTTAAATCCTATTCTTCGTCCGCGTTTGTCCGCTCCCTGTTTCAGGATATAGAGAGAGAGATCGAGCCTGTTGCCTCTGGTCCGTTAATCCATGAGAAGAGAGGAGGCCTGTATATAGGAGAAAGTGCGTAACAAACCTCAAATCCGAGAGGGATAATTCTTTGCAATTGGAAATTGTTGGTGTTTCTGAATCTGAATCTGAAATCACCATCTGAGCCTCTTTGGAGATTTGGATATAAATTGCGACACCCATGACCGGATTCAACACAGGGATGGTGGGGGTGTTGGCAAGTATTGGCGGGGTCTGTGAACGCAGATTGAACCATTCGACCAAGCCTTGCATGAAGAACTCGCGATAAGATCGCCGATTTTGATTTTCTTGTTCCTCCACAAAGCCATACGGACTCGTAGCTCGATGGCCTTCATCGTGCGGCCTGGTCTTTGCAGCCTCAGAAGAGGCGATATGAGAACCTTTTATGAGCGGTATCACTTCTGTCGTTCGATCTACAAGCACCACTGTAAGCTGAGGATGAGGAGGTTTCCTTTCTGAATCTGTTTGGAATTGAAGATTTGAATCCCTAATTTTTTTTTTTCGTCTCTGTCCAGTTGTGTAGTTGTGTTTTTTGGTTTTGTTTAAGATTTATTGTTTTGGCAATTGCTTAAATCAATCGATATGCACGTCTTTTCTTTGTTTATTGCTATTATTCTGACGATTTTAAGGGCTCCGTAAGTCGTTTGTCTGTCGTGGACTTGTAGTTTTTTCTTTTAAATCTCGTCTTCTTATGTTATGATAGCACAGTTTGTTTGGTTTGCTAATTTGATAAATTTGATTTTCTTTGGAGAAGCTTGGATGAGATGCGGTGATTGTATTTCTTTCTGTAATTTGTTTTCCTTTTTTTGCATTTTTTGTTGTGGGCTGCCTCTAAAGGGTTTCAGTATTGAATGTTTCACTCAGATGCTGATGCATAAGACGCTGTTTCCTCTGGTATGGCAGTGACATTTCTAGAAATCAGTTTGATCTGTCAGTATGAACATAAATATAGAGCTTGCATAGAACTTAGTCATTTAATTTCTGTCCCATTTAGTTTGTGGGTTAAAATAATCTGAAGCACTCACCTAGGTTACAACAGGAAAGGACACTTAAGTTAATTTGTGCCTTACCGTGTCTTCTTCCTCCATGCCCATCTCTCTATTCTTGTAAGAAAATTATAATTATATTCTTGGAGTTGGTGGCTTGTCTGCAATCACTACAGCCTGACAGAATGCGTGATTTTTGGTTTGGGAGTTTCTTGGATACCAACTAGGTGACCCAGCAAATTGTGGCGTCATGACCCATTAAATGTACAAAAATTATGTAGATATAAAATGTATTTACATGTGACCCCATCAACTATGAATGAAGAAGTATGTAAAAGA
>VIGQ01000897.1:0-5000 GCA_009663005.1 Actinidia chinensis | reverse complement strand
GAGGCTAGTAAGTTGAATTAGATTTGGCATGTCAACTTTATTTAAAAGGAATAAAAGCCATAGCATAGTAGTTGCCAGGATCCCGCGGTGTGGTGCCATTTTGAATTAGGGAGTTCCTGTCCAGACTATTTTATTCGCACCAAGAAATTAACAGTTAACCTATTAACAAGGGAAACCTTTTAAAGCATGCCCAAAAACCCTACAACGGTTCTTTGTTCCAATCAGGCAGAACATTTCTGTTCAACACACTACTTTATCTAAAAGCACTGTGTTCTAATTCATCATAAAGTAATGTATGTACATTACTAAAAAAATGGAGAAGGAGGAAGGTTACTGTGTTGGTAGGTGGATCATTTTTTTAACCCAGGATTCAGGAAAGTGAAATCTGGAAAAATTCTATGGTTTCTGTACGTTGCCTTTTATCCGGTGTACTTTGGCATGCTTGAGGCCTTGTTGGCTTCTGAGGAGCTCCCTGAAGAATACAGAGACCGCTGTCAGGTAAACCATCTGTTCTACATTTGCTTCTTATTGGAGGTGCTTTATCTATCAACTAGGGTTTTTTTTTAAATGACACATTTTGCTGTACAGGATTACTGTGCAATGACTGTGGATAAGAAGGGAAACTTCACGGTTTCACTGGCTTACCACAAGTGTATGGGGTTTTGTGGATGTACCAATACCAGGTGATAAAGGCGAATCAAATCCAATGTTCACATCAACTAGATTAAGGGCATTCGGACTTCACGGTTGTTCAGGTGGTACTTATCTCGTGCCACTACCATTTACACTTGCTTTGTAGTTCTATCAATCAAATTTTCTAAATTCTCTCTGTAATTGTGGGTTGGTATACACATCAGATGCTTGCTGGCCACATGTTTTTGGATCTTGTGATTACCTTTTTTTCACTGTTGCTACATTACCGAGATAGTTTTCAGGGAACGTTCTGAAAGCTGCATGTGGCTTGATTGTTTGCTTTTATACATTTGATGGGCAACTGATGTAGTGAATATACTTGAAGCAATGTTATTGTAACTAAGAATCCCTCCTTGCTGGTTTGACATCAATTAGACATTGGACTCCGACCCCAAGATTTATCTTAAACTAGTATACTGTGCACAATAGTGAAGTCTCAATATTTTAGAAAGCTGTGCCATGACCATAATTATATAGACCACTAGTAATTCATAATGTTTCATAAACTGCATGACGACCAGCAGTCGTCAGCAGTCAAACCCAAGTCTTGCTTCTGGTTCCAGACAAACATCCGAATGTTTAGTCCAAAGAACCAGAGTATTTTGCTCAGAACCGGCTTACCATTGAGTGAATTGGTGAACTGATAGAGCTGGTGTGGTTTGGTTTACTGGGTTTGTTCCTTGCACCAGACTCCTCACTAAATAGGTGACACGTGGCACATAAAACCGACAAGGATACTTTGTGTGGCGTTGAACCCTCAACCAGACGGAGAGTAGTCAACTGGGATAATGAGGCCACTTTGTTCCTTAATACATTAGAGCAAAAGCAAATATAATACACGCTGAGAATAGAAACCAACAAGTACTTACACCAAAAATGTAAAAAACACGACAACAATTCCAATAACATTAGTTTCTCAAATACTTAGTAAAAATCTACTTGATTAAATATAATTTCAAAACCTTTAGGGGATGTTTGTAAACGCTTTCACTGTTTCTATTTTTTGTGTGTTTTTTTATTTTGTTTTGTTTGATATTTAATTTTGTAAAACAAAAACAAAATATGTTTGTGTTCACCTTTTTATAAACTATTAAAAAACAAAAAGATGTTTGTGGGTTTTTTTCGACTTTTTTTTAAACTATTTATAAAAAAATGGTGGGGGTGGAGGAGGAAAAAAAAATTTAGTGGTAGTGGCCTTGGAGGAGGTGGTGGTGGTGGTTGGAGAATGTGGGGGTGGAGGAGGAGGAGGAGGCGGAGGTGGAAAGAGGAAGGTTGTGGTTGGTGGTGGTGTAGAGGAAGTGGTGGTGATGGTGTGGTCGTGGCGAAGGAGGAGGAGGAGGTGGTGGTGGAGGTGGTTGAGACGTAGTGGAGGAGGTGGTGGTGGGTGGTGGGGTGGTGGGAGGAGGCGGTGAGGGTGGTGAAAAAATTGGATGAAATATTTTGTAACAAAACAAAAAAAACTTTTTCTTGTTTCCCATTTATAAATGGCAACACACAAGTGTTGTTCCATTTATAAAAAAACAAAAAAAAAATAGGAAAAACAAAATAAAACAGTAACCAACATTTGTCCTATTATTTAAAGTTTAATACCTATGTTTTTATTTGTGATATAATTTATAATATTTTTTGTGAGGGGTAATTTGATCTCGGGTTTGTGGAAACCAGTAATCAGTGACCTGGTTCTTTTTCGGTTCGCCAATGGTCTTAGTATTTTCTTGGTGTTTTACCTTGTTTTCTTTTCTCATGAGTCAAGCTGTCAATGAAAACAAATTTTTAAAACCTTGTATTTCCTTCTTTCTAGCAGGATGTGTTGTATGGGTGGGCTCACCAAATTAGTATGTGAGCTCAACATAGCTGCCACGGAAAATCACATGAAGAGAGAGGGAGAGGATGAATTCATTAAGCGCAACACATCTGATTTTTGATAGCAACTCCATTTTTTTGCATGTGTTGTGTTGTAGCGAATTATCTCAACAACTTTTTGGGGATTGGGATTGAAAGAACCAAATGTACATTGCCAGAAAATTTGCAGTCTCTCGTCTCGGCTTCCAATTGCTAATTAGAACAGCAGGTGAAGAAGATTGTAAATTTGATGCACTGGCATACGCATCAAAAAAACGGAAGATTAATTAATTTGCAACAGTCCTGAAAACTGCTGCATGTTGTGAACTAATGGACGGTCTTTGAAGTGAATTATTAAGATACGGATTGCGCATATTCTGAAAAGCGTTTGGGGCTAATGAGAAGTTATCTTGTAAGGCTCCATCTCTCTACGTTACTGTGTTTGCTCTCTGAATTTATTTTATTTTTGAATTTGGAAGCTGATACTCTATAATTATACCCAAAATTATCTCCCTTTCTTTGGAGTACGCCTTTATCAATTTACACTTGAGTTAATTTTTGGGCATATTTTCATTGATTTCAAAAGCTGGCATTGATCACACTGACTGTGGAAAATATTATTCAAAATTTACCTCAAGTGGCTAGCTATTTTCGGTCCTTGTCTTTTATCCATATTAATTTAGGTATCACTCATGAAAAATCCAAGCTCCGAATTTTTGGTTTGATGAGTTGATAGTTGTGGTTTTTCGCAATTGTGGTGATGTTTACTGGAGTTTGCCAATTGTGTTATTTTATGGAAAGCTCACTCTTCACCGATCCTTCTACTAAAGATTTACCGACCCAATACTCAAAACGACGTACCGATCCCTTCTACTAAAGATGTTACCGAATACTCAAAACGACGTCGTTTTTTAATTAAAACAACAAACAAACCAAACCCTAAAAAGCCAAAAGTGAAAGCCAAGAGAGAGAGAATGCGAGAGATCGGAGATTTCTCCACCATTCAGCCACCATCGTTCCCGTTTCTTCTGGCCACCACCGCTCCCCTGGGTAACATATCTCCCACTACTCCGTCCCTCTTCGCAATCGAACCACAACAACAAGGAATGTTTTCCTTAAAAAACAAGCATGTCCCCCAATCCTGTTCTTCCCTCCCTTTATCCATGCAATTTACACTGATGTCGGCACATTGCAAAACCACGCACTCCTAATTACTTTGCCCGACTTGGGTCACCATGGTCCGCAACCACACTCGCTCCCTTCCAACACATGTAATATTGGTGTGTAGATGTGGGTTAGTTAAAATTCGCGTTTAAAATTGAAGAAATTCCCTCTTTATTTCCTTTCTTTTTTTAATTGGCAATTCAATTGAGTCCACGGTGCTTGAGATGTATATGCCTGTGTGAGTATCCCCAAACATTAACCATGATTCGCCACTTCTGCTTACTTTAGGTGGTTGATGAAAATTCTAGGACATGCTCTGTTTTTTGTGGGACCGATTGGGGGACCTGTTTTTTGGGAACCATTAGTGCTGTTGGTGGGTTTTGATGGAGGAGGCGGATGGAGTATGGTGGGAGAGACTGCTACCAAGGGATCGTGGAGGCCGGAAGCAAGAGGCGGTGTTGGGCCTGACTGGTGGAGAAATCTCCCAAATCTCTTCTCACTCTCATCTCTCTTTTGGCTTTCCTTTCTTGGACTTTTACAGGTTTTTTGTATTTGTTTTTTTTTTCAAATATAAAACTTACGTCCGTTTTTTGATTTTCGATAACATTTTTCGGTAGAAGGATCGGTGATCGTATGCTGTTACCTATTTTTATTTGAGTTGTTGTGTTTGATGTGTACGGACAATGTTTCTTTGGTGGCGTAGGATAGAGGGGGATTGGGTTTCCGGAATATCTTTGTTCTGATCTTATCAACCTGAGAAACTTTTGGGTGAGATACGGTACCACCACGCTTGCCAAGGCACTGTGGTAACCCTGGCACCCAATGTGAATCAACAGCGAGGCCATGCAGTTCAACACCTGTCATCAGTCCCTAGGAATGACATCCAAGAGCTAACCCTAAAAAAACTAACGGGCCGTGTACCCGGTTTAGCATTTTCTCTATCCCTCGACGTCTCTTCTCTCTCACCCCCCAATCGAAATGAGTTTTTGAAATTCAAACACGGTCTTTTTCACTAATTTATAATTGTTAGAGGGAGAGGGCAGTTTGCTGTTTTTGTGAGAAGAGTGGAATGCTGGAAAAGATCAAAAGAAGGCTAAGTTGAAATGCACATGAACACAACGATGAGTCCAGAGGAAGGGAAGAGGTCATGGCGAGCCATTCCACTCTCCATAATCAGGCGTGGTGCTGTCACTAACCAATACAACACTTTCCCACAGCCCCACCATGGTCCATGGCGATGGCGTACTCTGAGCAACTATTGCGCCCCACATGGGCACCATCCACACACCAGATTCCTTACA
>VIGQ01001322.1:12500-17500 GCA_009663005.1 Actinidia chinensis | reverse complement strand
ATTATAATAACCCGATTTTAGATTTTGAGTTGTAATTAAAATATTCATAACTTGGTAGGATAAAATTAAAGATGACATTTAAATTGAGATGATATAATGTAATTAAAAGTTGGAGGAGTAGAAATGTTATTTTGCAGATATATGATATTTTTGGCCGAAAGCAGACAGAAAATGAATAGAAAAGAGAAATGAAAAAGAGGAAAAATAAAAATAGGTATGATGGTGTTTTATATATATAATATATTCTGGGTGTCTATATATATGTGTGTGTGGGTGTGTGGGTATGTTAAATGTGAAGAGGGGAAACGAATAGAAAAAAAGAGTCTTTGAGAAAGAGATACACAAAGGGAACGAGAGAGAAAGAAAGGTTTGAATGAGAGATAGGAGAAATTAGACAATTCATATAGTGTGGTTAACCTTGATCATGAAGAAAGATAGGCGACGTAGATTTACGGTGGGCTGATGTCGGGCAAGGTGGAATTTTAGTATGATGATCATGTGAGCCAGATCTTCTATCTAATGGTGTCATTTGAGGCAAAAACAAAACAATTGAGGTATATAATATGCTTTCTAAAACTCGGAATATTTTTCAAAATATTAATTGTATTCCTCTGAGCATTGTGTCATCTGTTGAAATCCATTGTATTTTATTAGAATCATGATATATATGATGTTATTATTTCATGACGAAATGCCTATGAATAAATTGGTATATGTATTGAGTGGACCAGTCAATAGTGTCACTAAGGACCGAAAAAGGCAGGAGGAGCTTGGAGACTTGGTTGAGGTCGGCAATGAATAATGTATCAGGAAAGATCGAAATATGCGGTCCTTCATGAGTGATAATTCGTTGAGCTCTTCTAAATTGTTGTTGAGCCATTATGATTCGTTGGGGTATATTTCTCGTCGTATGTATACTTTCCTGTGTAAAAATGATTTTTCAGGTGGACGTAGGATCTCGGTAGTACGAGATGGGGTGGCGCGACGAAGGATATGAAGATTCTATATTTTGATCTTTTTGTATTAAACATTTTGAGACATTGTAAAAAATAAATATTTGGAGACTATTGAATATTTGAGGAAAATAGTGCTTTGATTTGTATTTGAGGAAAATACGGCGAGAATGGAATGAATTAATTAACGGCCCCCGGGAGAGTCTGGTCGTCACAAATTCACTATTAATCTTCATGTTTTGTATTTACTGTTTATTATTTATTTTAATACGTAGTTTCTAATTTATAATAATCTGAGAATTAGATTTCAAATTTATTTTATATTTTATTTCATAATATAAATTGCGTATTCGGACTTTACTACCAAAAACATGCCCCAACTGCCGAAGAAGCCATTCACCTCTGATTGTCAAATAATCTACAGCCACTGACTCAAAAAATCCTGCTCGGTTGCTTAGGCTCCAATTTCATGATTGTTTTGTTGAGGTCTCTCTCACAGGCACACATTATTAAAATTTGAAGATCTCATGATTATTGGGTTAGTTGATTATTAATATGCGAATAATAAGTTTAAGTTCACTAATAATTCAATTTATTTGATTTTATTCAATATTGACCTATTTAAAGGGGCATGTTTATGTATTACACACGACAAATAAATAGAATCTATCAACAAAGAAGTCAAACTTATAGGCACGGTATCTATGATTTACGATCAAATCATGTTCTCTTTTCCTTCTCATCTTTTTCTATTTAAAATTTAACACTGATCTCTCTCCATACACACACATATAGGAGTATGATGGGTCAATTTTGATTAACAATGGTGATCTAGAAACTGAGAGAATTGCAATTGCTCACCAAAGACTAGGGGTTTTTGATGAAATAAACAAAGCTAAATCAAAATTAGAAACAGAATGTCCCGAAATGGTGTCTTGTGCTGACATGTTGCTTTTGCTGCTAGAGATGTTGTTGTCTTACTAATACATACATTTTCAATTCTCTATATCTCAGCTTGTTTATGTAATTGAATCATATGACATATCAATATTATATTTATACAAAAATTTGTTACATAATGATATGATTGAACAAGATACTTTCACTTTAACTAAAGTATATATGGCTTTTTTGGAGCTCAAAATTTGAAAGTTAATGTAAAGTTGGATGATTATGTGTTCGTTGGAGACTTTCTTTGGTGATCAAATTGTTCACTTGTAGAGAAGATGATCTAAGTAAAATATTAGATTGATTAGATATCCATAAAACTACATGATTGAATCACATTCAACTTGAAATACAAAACGATTTGGATCACCGAAATAAGTATTTGACCCATCTTTATGATAATGTTTGAATTTCGAACTTAAGAGAAGCTAGGTCCTTAAAACAAAACACTTATGATTCTTATTATCAAAATTTATTTTTTTTTAATTTTTGTTTTTTTGTTTTGATTTGATTTTTATTATTTTTTTTTGTTTGTAAAAAGTCGTTTTACTATGTGAATTATTGTGAATGGATTCCTCATTTTCATGTTATCATTTCAAATCAAAAGACGCAAACACTTAACTATTTGAAATTTTGAAAAATATACGGCCGCGTTACTTTGATTGATGAATTTGCACATTTTTTTTTGAAATAATAGATATTTTTGGTATAGCCTTCGCAATTAATTTTGTAGAACACTTTTCAATAATCATTTTTAAAAACAAAAATCATTCATCATTGTATCTTATTTATCTTTCATTTGAGAATATAAAAATACATTTTAATATTTTCTCACCAATGAGTTCTTTTCCCAATTATTTTATTAAAAAATTTAAAAACTTTCTTTAAAATTGATTCAAAAAACAACGTCAAACAGACTTTGTAACTTTTTTTTTCTAGGCAATTAGCATGACAAAGTTGTTTTGTTTTGTTTTAATTAATGAGCGGTTCAAAGCAAAGGGCCCAATTACCAAGTTGAGACGGGCGGGAGAGATGGGCTAGTGTCCAGTAACTCGCTTGTGGATGACTTTCCAGATGTTAATGACCCAATTCAGCTTCTCACGTCCAAAATCAGGAACAAGGGCCTTTCAGAAAAAGAACTTATCCTTCTTCTCAGTGGTAAAATTGGCTCCATATGGGCGCACTCTATGGATGATCCTGTTCATCTTGTAAGAAAGCTGAGGAGATCGTTTATAAAAAAAAAATATACTTTTATATGATATCAATAGTCACATAAATTGAATCAATTTAAATTAGATTACAAATACGAATTTCATAGTAAAACATCTTGCTTATTTTTTTTAAATAAATATGATTCGATCACATGACTATTAGTGTCTAATCAGCCTGATTTTTTATGTATAGTGTGTCCCAGCTAGATAAATGGCTCAGATAAATAAGAAGATTCCTGTCGCGTGCTAACTTTACTATAAAGTTCAAATAATGAACTTTGAACTTTTTTATATTTAAGGCGTACTGAAATTTTGGACGAATATTAACTTAATTACCCAATGGTTGTAAAATTTGTTATCAGTTTTTTTTTCCCACTTACTATTTTTATTCAACCCCCAATTTATGTCTTGTTTGTACGCAATACTTTACTGACTTCTGTTAAAATGTTATCAAAGCAATTAATGAATAGACGCAAGTTTACCCAAAAAGCCAACAAAAAAAAGTTACCTCCAAATAGGTATTTTCCAATGATTTTTAACCTTTTCTACTTTTTTACAGAAATACTTTTGAATTTTGAAGGGTGAATATTAAGAGAAACACTAATTAAAAAAAGGCGTCATGCTCTATTCTATATAAAATAATAATTTTGTTACAGTCTCAGAATCTAAACTAATTTTTTTTTTAAAATTCAAAATAAATGGTTTAAATTCACTTGATTACATGGGATTCACACGTTCAAGTGAATCTGAATCATTCATTTTGAATTTTAAAAACTTTTCTTAATCCAAATTCTAAAACAATAGAATTTCTCATAAAACAAACCCCTTGCGGTCTCAGAGACTAGAACAATAAACAATTTACATCACCAAGTTCATATAAATTTTCAAGTAATACTATTCTAGTAGAACTTTTGTATGACTTTCATGCAAGTTAATGTGACCTTTTCTAGTCATTTCATTTCCAATTAAAATTGCCACCACATGATTTTGGACAAGTTTATGGATGTATCAGTTTTTTTCAGTTTTTTTTTATTTGTTTTACTTAAAATAAGTAAAAAAACTAATTAGAGTTGATTTTTTGATTTTCTGTTTTTGCTTTTTTGCTTTGTTTTAGTTAAAATAAAGTCACAAAAGCAAAAAAGCAAAAAAATCTTAGCATTTTTAATAACAAACTTAAAAAAACTTAGTTTTTAAATATTACCAAACGGAGCCTATAAAAACGTTCTTAAATTATTTTATTTGATACACAATATACATGACCACAAAATACTCATACACGTATATATTTTATTGGAAAATGATTCACAGATAAATATTTTATTGAGTGGTGGAAACCCTGTTAATTTTATTTTATAGAAATATTGTATATTTTTTAAATAGCAATTCTATATAAATAATTGCAAAAATTTCATCATTTTTTACTAGTGTACTTGTATACTAATACATCTCAATTTGAACTGTCAGGGCGCACACCACCAGTGGCTCACTGCATAGCCGTCGTCATGGGCAAGCGCCTCTACAATTTCAACGACAAACGACCAACAGATCCGACCACGATAAAACCCTATCTCTTATCACACCAACAAACTCATTGCCGAGAGGTTAGGATGGTAATTCCCGACTACCTCTCGACAAGGTGTCGACAGTGTTCGACACATAAACCTGCGCAACATCAAACGAGTTCGCTACACTTGCATCCGCTGCTAGCCTCAATGACGATCAATCACAAAGCAAGCCGTCGAGTCGTATTGGGTCGTCGGCTTTCAAACGTCGTTTGGGTTGGACTTTGGGACGCGATGGGTGAGATGAGTCGATAGGGGTCAAGACATGGCTAACAGGGGAGATTAGGAAAAATTGCAGTGTTTTTTTAATTGAGTCCTATTGGATT